>WNWK01003234.1:0-5000 GCA_009830355.1 Cherax destructor | reverse complement strand
TCTCTCTCTCTTCCTCTCTTCTCTCTCTCTCTCTCTCTCTCTCTCTCTCTCTCTCTCTCTCTCTCTCTCTCTCTCTCTCTCTCTCTCTCAACTGCAAAGAGTGAATGCACATTCACAAGGAACCAATACAGGTATGCAACACGATGTGAACCAGCTGTCGGCTTGAGAGGGGTGTGACCAGAGTGAGCGTTCCGTAAGCTAGGTAACCTTACCACCAGCCACCTCTCCTCAGAGAAGGTCAGACAGCCACACCACACAAAGATCATCTAGACCAGCAGGAGTTGTGTAATACCACCTGCTGGATCGTGACATACACGTACCCAGTACATAATCGATGTATAAACTAGCGAACGATGCGTTGCCTGTACAACCTAAGGGATGAATACTTGTCTTCGTTTAGCAGAACGTTTTTCACAGACAGTTCTATCCATGTTTTAGCCATTCAGTGCTTGAAAGAGTTCTCATAGGAAGAGAGAGATATTGGTAACACTAGTATCTGTGAATGTAAATACTAGCTGCATGGGTGCAAGTAAGACACTAGCTACATGGGTGCAAGTAAGACACTAGCTACATGGGTGTAAGAAGACACTGGCTACATGGGTGTAAGAAAGACACTGGCTACATGGGTGTAAAGAAGACACTAGCTACATGGGTGTAAAGAAGACACTAGCTACATGGGTGTAAAGAAGACACTAGCTACATGGGTGTAAGAAAGACACTAGCTACATGGGTGTAAGGAAGACACTAGCTACATGGGTGTAAGGAAGACACTAGCTACATGGGTGTGAAGAAGACACTAGCTACATGGATGTAAGAAAGACACTAGCTACATGGGTGTAAGGAAGACACTAGCTACATGGGTGTGAAGAAGACACTAGCTACATGGGTGTAAGAAAGACACTAGCTACATGGGTGTAAAGAAGACACTAGCTACATGGGTGTAAGAAAGACACTGGCTACATGGGTGTAAAGAAGACACTAGCTACATGGGTGTAAAGAAGACACTAGCTACATGGGTGTAAAGAAGACACTAGCTAAATGGGTGTAAGAAAGACACTAGCTACATGGGTGTAAGGAAGACACTAGCTACATGGGTGTAAGGAAGACACTAGCTACATGGGTGTGAAGAAGACACTAGCTACATGGGTGTAAGAAAGACACTAGCTACATGGGTGTAAGAAAGACACTAGCTACATGGGTGTAAGAAAGACACTAGCTACATGGGTGTAAGGAAGACACTAGCTACATGTGTGTAAGGAAGACACTAGCTACATGGGTGCAAGAAAGACACTAGCTACATGGGTGTAAGGAAGACACTAGCTACATGGGTGTGAAGAAGACACTAGCTACATGGGTGTAAGAAAGACACTAGCTACATGGGTGTAAAGAAGACACTAGCTACATGGGTGTAAGGAAGACACTAGCTACATGGGTGTAAGGAAGACACTAGCTACATGGGTGTAGAGAAGACACTAGCTACATGGGTGTAAAGAAGACACTAGCTACATGGGTGTAAAGAAGACACTAGCTACATGGGTGTGAAGAAGACACTAGCTACATGGGTGCAGAGAAGACACTAGCTACATGGGTGTAAGGAAGACACTAGCTACATGGGTGTAAGAAAGACACTAGCTACATGGGTGTGAAGAAGACACTAGCTACATGGGTGTAAGGAAGACACTAGCTACATGGGTGTAAGGAAGACACTAGCTACATGGGTGTAAGGAAGACACTAGCTACATGGGTGTGAAGAATACAATAACTATGTCTGCAGTTCATCAGCCAAAGGAGGAGACGAGCAACAATAAATCCCTCAGGAGACATATTTACGCTGTGGAGGTTAAAGCGGACGACCCAGGCGCAGCAGCCAGTGCTACAGTGTGCTGGGTGTCGGAGGGAACAAAGAGGGAGGGTTCTGGGAAGGAAGGAGGGTGCTGAGGAGGGAGCGTGTTAGGGCGGAGAGAGGATGCAAGGAGGGATGGTTCTGGTTGAGGAAGAAAGAATGTCTGTTTGGTACAATAGTGGCATTAGGGCATTTTCACTCTAGAAAGGGTGCGGAGAAATTGAGAATGTTGGGAGTAAGAGAAAATGCTTGGAGGGAGGGGAAGTGCTGGGAGAAAGGAAGAATGCAAGAAGGGAGGGTTTTGAGAGGAATGAAGGGCACTGGGAAGGAAGGAAAAGTGCTGGAAGGGAAGAAGTTTGCTTTGAGAGAGGGACGGAGATTCTGGGTGAGAAGGAGAGTGCTTGGAGGTATGAAGTTCGGGGGGTAGGAAGGGAGGGAGGCAGGTACCCAGGAGAAAGGTCTCTAAATCAGTAAGGGTCATACAGCATCTGGGAAATGGAAGGATGTGAAGAGGAGAGCATTACTGTAGATATCTAGGGAATTGGATCTGTCCTCCAGTTCCCTGAACTGAGCCTAAATGTTTTCCATCCACCCCATCCCCCATCCACAGGTGCTGTATAATCTTTACGGGTTTAGCGCTCCCCCATGACAATACTAATATTTACCGTAGTTACGAGATGACGACTGCACTTATCACCACAACAACAACAGTTCCTACACAACAAATTTATCCCTCTAAAGCATACGGCATGTACACGCACAACCTGGTACCCCAAACTTCACCTAACCTATTCCAGAGTCTACCCCCTCACAATGTGGAATAAATATGTACAGTGGATACCTTTCACCTACCCAGTGAGATTTACCAGTCTCCTGTGAGCGAAACATCATCGTTGTTAAGGGTATTTTCTCCATATAGTCGACATTTGCATATAATTCCAGGTTCTCACTCTCCACTAGAACACCAACGCAGACCAGATGAGAAGAATCCACCGCCCCTCACCCACCACACGTCCAAAGCAAGAGACTAGGTAACAGACAAAGCTCAAGTCTGGGGCACTAATGCCGATGGGACTGCATACAAGAAAACAAGACCATACGAATAAAAATCACTACAGTAGGCCAACTTAGAAATGCTAAGCAGGTCCTACTAAAGCAGTGAGCTAAAGTGTGAAGAGCAGTTGCAGGACCTGTCATCATGGCCTTCGTAGAGACCGTACTAATAGAGATATGTTATGAAAAAGAGTGAAGCTGTGTAACTTTTTAAGGCAGAGATAAGAAGTAGTGAGGCCCAAAGACCACATTATTGCCACCATCAAGGCCAGAGGATTCAAGATAATACTGAAGTAGCACTAGACTAAAATATGACGAATGCATAAGAATGGAAAGAGAGGACGTGTAGAGCGCCCACATGGCTGAGGAAAACCCACACTGAGCCTGGGAGACTTCGCTCAGCAAGAAACTAACCCGGATCCACATGGAAGACCAGATACCTGGAAGTTTCAGCTGAAGGAAGTGGTGCTGGAAAACTTCATATGTCAACATGTTAAGAACATGACAAGAGAGAGAGAGTGGAGAGAGAGAGAGAGAGAGAGAGAGGAGAGAGAGAGAGAGAGAGAGAGAGAGAGAGAGAGAGAGAGAGAGAGAGAGAGAGAGAGAGAGAGAGAGAGAGAGAGAGAGAGAGAGAGAGAGAGAGAGATGGGTGAACTAGAGAAGCTGGAGATATGGAGAGTAGACTTGTGAGGCTCACTGGATGTGAGCGATCACACAGAGCTCAGTTTTGACTAACTGGCGGAAATGAAAATAAAACAACAACAACTTAAGTATGGAAGCCTCTCAGGCTGCAGCGATCACAAATAACTATTTTACTGCTGCGTGAAGACTCACTGGGAACTACAAAATACCCCAGGAAATCCTCCCCAAGACGAGCATGCTATAGAAGGTTATGAAGTGGAAACAAGAAATATGGCTAAGGTGGAAGAAGTGGAGGAAGTGTGAATGGGTGGACTTCCTGCTGGCGGAGAGAGGGATGGCCCACCTCTGTCTGCCACTGCCACTGCCACTACTACCACTACTACACACCACTCGGCACTCGTCTTTTGCATTTACCTGAAAGAGGGTCTAAAGTGCGTCGTATGTCCGTGTAAGAAAATGCAGATGCAGGGGTTATATTTTCCGTTTATCTTGCACCTTAAATGCGGCCGCCTCGCCGCGGCTGTTTACTGCTTCCTCCGTGGTGAGACCAGGCAATCTGGGTGGGAATTGTGGACGTTTCTGTTTCTCGATGTTAAACAGGGAAGCCTGGTTGAAAGGGTGCCAGTAGTGAGATTAGTGGAAGGAGGATTGAGTCCACAATGATTCTTGCCCTTGGTGGCTCATATGGGCTTAGAGATTCATAATAATAATAATAATAATAATAATAATAATAATAATAATAATAATAATAATAATAATAATAATAATAATAATAATAATAATAATAATCATGATAATAATAATCATAATAATAATAAGAAGAAGAAGAAGAAGAACAAGAAGCAAGAAGGAGGAGGAGAAGAGGAAGAAGAAGCAGGAGGAAAAGAGGAAATAGGAGGAGAAGAGAAAGAATAACACCAGCCAACAAAATTAAACTTTTTATCCAGTTCAGAATCTTAATTGTTTTTGTAGCTAACTTTAGTGCACAGTTTAGTCTCTATCACGTAAGGTGTTTTTTTTTTAAATCTTATGATCAATATTTTGGCTATATAAGGCTGAAGAACCACACGATACATGCTATCTAGCAATCATAGATATTAAGTGAGGTACATGCAATGACAAAACTTTTCTTAACGTAAATTCATTAATATATATATATATATATATATATATATATATATATATATATATATATATATATATATATATATATATATATATATATATATATATATATATGTGTGTGTTAGTTACCATTTTGTCCTAGGCACATGTCAATTAGACACTAGGCCTGTTGTATGTATGTGTGTGTGTGTAAGGAAACACTTGAAATGTTTCCGCCCCACTGAATTGAACCCGGCCCCTCCGTGCATGAAGAGAGCTTTACCCACTAGGGTGTGTGTGTGTGTGTGTGTGTGTGTGTGTGTGTGTGTATGTTGTGTGTGTGTGTGTGTGTGTGTAC
>WNWK01003233.1:0-174936 GCA_009830355.1 Cherax destructor | reverse complement strand
ATTGCATCTACCCCCAACCATTTGTTCTTTCAGACCCCCTTTTAGTGCTTTACAGGCACCCTAAAATTGATACCCCTCCCCCCGGGGTTCTTCTTTTCCCCCTTTTGGTTCCCCGGGATCTTTAGAAGTAAAGATAGTTTTTTGTTGGGTGCCTGGTCATGTTGGGGGCAATAAACAGGCAGATTTTTCTGCGCGGTCAGCAGTACACCCCCTTTTCCCTTTCATATAGAGGTTTTCCCTTTTCACAGACTTTTTTTGGGTCATTGCTCCCCCCCTTTTCGCACTCTTTAAAACGTTGGTCTGACCTGCAATTTTAAAAAACTTCATTCTTTTAAAACCCGGTTATGGGTTTTCCCTGGTTTCTTGTCACCAATGTCGGGGTTGGGGATATTTTCCCCCCGTTCGATGGGGCCACACTGCCTTACTCAGGGGGAATTATGGAGGGTTTCCCCCCCCCCTTTTGTGAGCATTGTCGGGCCCCGTTTTTTCCCGAATACCCTTTTTGGGGCCCCCCCCCCACTTAACGGACGCAGAATTTACCTCCAAACGTTTTGGGTTTCGGGCCCTTTTTTACCTTCCTTCTTGCAAAAGGAAACCCCCTTTTTAATCCTGATTTCCCCATTGACTTTTAAAGAAACTGACCACAAAACCTGAAGATTATATCTTTTACCCCCCTCGGGCCCCTTTCCCCCCCCTCGATCTCTTGCTACCCCCCCATCCCTGCATACCCGGGTCATTTTGGGCACCCATACCCTATAATCCCCATCCCTTTTACAACCCACTCCCCCTGCTTTCCACAATAACCTGCAGTGCTGAAAACCCCCCGGGGGTTTTTCCCCTTTTATTTGATTATAAAATCTGTACCTTTTGTCCTCGATCAGAAAAAATTTTACCCCCTTTTTCCCCCGGTGCGTAAAATTTTTTTGGGTTTTAAAAAAATTTTCCCCATGAATCAAAAGGCTTGCCATTACATTGAGCTGTACTTGGCAGATGATCAAATAACTAGTGACTGTAAAGAAGGCAACATAATGCTTGTGAAAAAGGGTCAGTATATGTTTTGAGGTTATTCAGTTAGTGTCCTGAAAATTGAAGGTTGATTTTGCTACAGCATTTCCAACAGGTAGACTGCATCTTATTGTCAGTGCTGCAAGGTATACTGAGTTTGATGTTCAGTTATCTCATTTGTTTTACATTAGACATGTTGGTCTTAAAAAAAAAAACTTTTAAATTACACTGGCTAAAAAGAAAAATACAGATTCCCAATATAATTTAATAGTGAGTGTCATGTCCCCCCTTTTTTTTCCCCCCCTTTTCTTATTTAAAAAATTTGTGCTACAGGAGTAGTTTTTTCCCCTTTTTGGGGGCTTGTCTCCATTAATGTGCTAATCTCATATAAGTCTGTGGTTGAAGCACTTAAGAGTAGCACTTTATTTTTTACATTCTCTGTAACCAAGTAAAGACTTCTTTGCACTCTTAGCATATATGATGTACAGTAGTTCCCCAAAAATTTGCGGGGGTTACGTTCAAAGACCACCCGTGAATTTGGAAAAACCACAAATTCTGGACGTGATTAAAAAAAATGCCTTTAAATGCCTATTTTTATAGTTTAAACCCTAAATATGCCCCCAAAACACTAATTTCAAACTCAACTTCATATATTACCCTTAAAAAAATATGTAAAGATAAACCCGTATTCAGTACTGTACTGCCACGAAGAAAAGCCCCCCACCCCAAAAAAAAAAAAAAATCCGCAAATTTGCGGGGATTTCCGCGAACAATTATTAGTTAGATTCCAAGGGAAAATCTGCGAATTCGCGTGGGTCCACTGCATTGTACTATGCATGTATTATGGGTCATTTCCCAAATATAGTTGACTTTAAAAGGTATCAGCTCCAGGAAAAATGAACAGTACGTACTTGCTTCAAAAGTACAGTGGTACCTCGACTTACGATGGTCCCCAAACACACCCTTTTATGTAAGTTTATTTTTTTAAATGCTTTTGTAAGTGTACTTTTAGGGGTCTAAACAGACTAGTCTATTTTACATTATTTCTTAAGGAGATAAATTCGTTTGGTAATGGCACTTGAACAGCATTCTGGAATGAAAAAATATCGTAAGTCGAGGTACCACTGTACATGTTAAGCATTGTCTTGTACAACATGGATAATATATACAGCATTATGTACTAAATTATGTACTACAGTATGTACTACAGTGGACCTTCAGTTTTCGTTCACCTCCAAACTCGAACAATTATGTAAATGTATTTTTGTAAGAGCTTTTGTAAGTGTATTTTTGGGGTTCTGAAACGACTAATCTAATTTACATTTGTCCTTATGGGAACAAATTCGTTTGGTAATGGCACTCAAACAGCATTCTGGAAAGAATTTTCAACGAAAACCGAGGGTCCACTGTACAGTGGACCCTCGGTTAGCGGCTGTTCCTGTTAGCGGCCAACTCGGTTAGTGGCCGGTTTTACGGCTCCCGGTTAGCGGCCATATTGGATGCGTCAACCCGCCGACTGGGGACGCTTGTGCTTCAGTTTGTTTCTCTCTCTCGGTACGTAAGGAAGCTTCTGCTCATTCATACAAACATTTCGCTTGTTTTCCATTGTTTTTTGCCAGAGCAGCTGCGAAATAAGTAACCATGGCTCCCAAGAAAGTTCCTAGTAAAGTTCCTGTGGCAAAGAGAGTGAGAAATACCATGGAATTTAAGAGAGAAGTGATTGAGAAATATGAGTGGTATGCGGGTGCTGGAACTTGCCAGGATGTTTGGGAAAAACAAATCAACAATTACAACCATCCTGTCGAAGAAAGAACAGATCAAGGAGGCTGATGTTGCCAAAGGAGTAAATGTGCTTACGAAACAAAGGTTACCAATAATGGAACAAATGGAAAAGTTATTATTATTGTGGATTAAAGAAAAACAAATAGTGGGAGACAGTGTAGTGGAGTCTGTTATTTGTGAGAAGGCAAGGCGTTTGCATGAAGATCTTGTGAAGAAAACTCCTGGAACAAGTGCTGGTAGAGGCGTAGTGGCTTACATAGTGTTGTAAGGCATGGTGAGGCTGCAAGTTCAGACAAACATTCTGCTGAAAAGTTTGTGCAGGAATTTCAGGACTACATAAAGAGTGAAAATCTGAAACCCCAACAAGTGTTTAACTGTGACGAAACAGGCCTGTTTTGGAAGAAAATGCCCAACAGGACCTACATCACACAGGAGGAAAAGACACTGCGTGGACACAAGCCTATGAAAGACAGGCTAACTCTCATGTTGTGTAGCAATGCAAGTGGGGATTTCAAAGTGAAGCCTTTACTCGTGTATCACTCTGAAAATCCCAGAGTGTTCAAGAAACACAATGTTCACAAGAAAAGTTTGTGTGTGATGTGGAAATCAAGTCAAAATGCATGGGTCACAAGGTCAATTTTCAAAGATTGGGTTGATGATGTGTTTGGCTCAAGTGTGAAAAAATACCTTCTGGATAACAATTTGGGACTCAAGTGCCTCCTGGTACTGGACAATGCTCCTGCACATCCTCCAGACTTTTAAGACCAAATGTCTAGGGACTTCAAATTTATAAAAGTGAAGTTCTTGCCTCCTAACACCACTCTTCTCCAGCCCATGGACCAGCAGGTCATTTCTAACTTCAAGAAACTGTACACCAAAGCAGTGTTTCAGAAGTGCTTTGAAATGACCTCAGACACTGAATTGACCCTTAGAGAGTTCTGGAAGAATCACTTCAATATCTACAACTGCATAGGCCTTATAGGTAAAGCTTGGGAGGGAGTGACTACCAGGACTTTGAACTCTGCTTGGAGACCACTGTGGCCAGATTGTGTCCAACAGAGGGATTTTGAAGGATTTGCAGCTGACGACCCTGTGCCTGTTGTGGAAGATAGTGACATTGGGGAACAGCCTAGGGTTGGAGGTGAGTGGTGAGGATGTGGAAGAGTTGGTGGAGGACCACAGGGTAGAGCTAACAACTGAAGAGCTGCAAGAGCTTCATCTGGAACAGCAACAGACCACAGCTCAGGAACTTGCTTCACAGGAGGAGGGAGAGAGAGAGAGGAGGTGCCTTCTTCAGTGATTAAGGAAATGTGTGGAATGTGGAATAGGTTACAAAGTTTTGTTGAAAAACACCATCCTGACCAAGCTGAAACAAGCCATATCTGCAATATGTTTAGTGACAAAACCTTGTCCCACTTCAGGAAATGTTAGAGGTGCCAGAAACAGAGCACTCTGGACACTTATTTTTCTAGACAAGGTTCTAGTGACTCAAGCTGGTCCTAGTGGCATTAAAAGAAAAATAAGGGAAGTAACCCCAGAGAGGGACTTGTTACCTGAAGTCCTTTTGGAGGGGGATTCCCCTTCCAAAAACAAACTCCTCTATTTCCTCCTCCCTATCTTCCAGAAGCCAGCATTAGTCTTCAATAAAGGTATGTAATACTAATTTAATTGTTAAAGAAATTTTTTTGTGTGAATATTTTTGTCTGGAACGGATTAATTGTATTTACATTAATTCTTATGGGGAATATTGATTCGGTTAAAGGCCTAGCTCCTGGAACGGATTACGGCCACTAACCGAGGGTCCACTGTACTTGAAATGTTGATCAGAATGATGCAGGTCAAGGCTTTACAGGGAACATCTGTAAGGACTTAAATTTATGAGGATAGTAAGTCAAGTTTTCATATATACAGTAAAATGTATGAAATAATAATTCTTAGTTAAAAGAGCTGATTATAAAGGGGCTAATTGAATTAGGACTTCAGTAATACTTGATTAATAAGAGGCAAACAGCATCTGGATTATATATTGTGTGCTAACATTTCCTTGGTGTCATGTTTCCCAAGTTTCTGAATTGGGCAATTTGGACGTGGCTGTTTTATGAGATTGTAAGGAATAGTAAAATTTGAATGATACAATAAGCCAGTGCGTCAGTTGGAGAATGTATATACAATACTGCACTGTATTACAAAATGTTAGTGTATTCCTCCAGGGTTAGGTTATTTCTGCAAAATCTCTTGCTGATCTTTGGCTGGGTATGACCTAAGGCAGAAATAGTTTTTCATTCTGGTGCATTGCATTTTTTTTTTTTCAACAAGTCGGCCATCTCCCACAGAGGTAGGGTGACCCCAAAAGAAAATACTTTCATCATTCAACACTTTCACCTCACTCATACATAATCACTATCTTTGCAGAGGCGCTCAGATACGACAGTTTAGAATAGTCCCTCCAAACTGTCACTATCTCAGACCACTCCTTTAAAGTGCAGGCATTGTACTTCCCATTTCCAGGACTCAAGTTCGGCTAAATCTATAATAACCGGTTTTCCTGAATCCCTTCACTAAATATTACCTTACTCACACTCCAACAGCTCGTCAGGTCCCAAAAACCATTCATCTCCATTCACTCCTAACACGCTCACACACACTTGCTGGAAGTCCAAGCCCCTCACCCACAAAACCTCTTTTACCCCTTCCTCCAACCTTTTCGAGGACGACCCCTACCCCTCCTTCCTTCCTCTACAGATTTATATGCTCTCCAAGTCATTCTACTTTGATCCATTCTCTCTAAATGACCAAACCACCTCAACAACCCCTCTTCAGCCCTCTGACTAATACTTTTAGTAACTCCACACCTAATTTCCACAATCCGAATTCTCTGCATAATATTTACACCACACATTGCCCTTAGACAGGACATCTCCACTGCCTCCAGCTGCCTCCTTGCTGCAGCATTTACAACCCAAGCTTCACACCCATATAAGAGTGTTGGTACCACTATACTTTCATACATTCCCTTCTTTGCCTTCATAGAAAATATTTTTTGTCTCCACAGATACCTCAATGCACCACTTCCCTTTTTTCCTTCATCAATTCTATGGTTAACCTCATCCTTCATAAACCCATCTGCTGACAAGTCAACTCCCAAATATCTGAAAACATTCACTTCTTCCATAATCCCTCTCTCCAATGTGATATCCAATTTTTCTTTAAATCGTTTGATATCCTTATCTTACTCTTATCTTTGTTCACTTTCAACTTTCTACCTTTACACACCCTCCCAAACTCGTCCACTAACCTGCAACTTTTCTTTAGAATCTCCCATAAGCACAGTATCATCAGCAAAAAGTAACTGTGTCAACTCCCATTTTGTACTTGATTCCCCATAATTTAATCCCACTCCTCTCCCCAACACCCTAGCATTTACTTCTTTTACAACCCCATCTATAAATATATTAAACAACCATGGTGACATTACACATCCCTGTCTAAGACCTACTTTTACTGGGAAGTAATCTCCCTCTCTCCTACACACCCTAACCTGAGCCTCACTATCCTCATAAAAACTTTACAGCGTTCAGTAACTTACTACCTATTCCATACACTTGCAACATCTGCCACATTGCTCCCCTATCCACTCTATCATATGCTTTTTCTAAATCCATAAATGCAATGAAAATTTCCCTACCTTTATCTAAATCCTGTTCATATATATGCTTCAATGTAAACACTTGATCTTCACATCCCCTACCCACTCTAAAAAAAAATCCTTGCTCATCTGCAATCCTACTGTCTTATCTTTAATTCTTTCAATAATAACCCTACTGTACACTTGACCTGGTATACTCAGTAAACTTATTCACCTATAATTTTTATAATATATTTTGTCACCCTTCCCTTTATATAAAGGAACTATACACGATCACTGCCAATCCTTAGGTACCTTCCCCTCTTTCATATTTATTAAACCAAGTTACCAACCACTCCAACCCAATATCTCCCCCTGCTTTTAACATTTCTGTCATGATCCCGTCAGTTCCTGCTGCTTTACCTTTTCATTCTACGTAATGCCTCCCGCACCTCCCCCACACTCACATCCTGCTCTTCCTCACTCCTAAAAGATGTTATACCTCCCTGACCAGTGCATGAAATTACTGCCTCCCTTTCTTCATCGACATTTAAAAGTTCCTCAAAATATTCCCGCCAAATCCATTCGTTCCCTAGGCTTTCTTAACTTGTTTATCTCACTCCAAAACTTTTTCTTATTTTCAGCAAAATTTCTTGACAGCAAAATATTTCTTGACAGTAAAATATCCTCTTTGCAGTGAGTGAATGAGTGACCTATAAAAATATGGAAATAAATTTTTAGAGGATTTTAAATGTGCCACATTCTGTTGAGTAGCTAGTAAATATTGACTACATACACCATTACCTATGCATTAACCTAGTTTTCTTTTGTTAAATGTAAAACATCCTATATGGAACTCGTATCTTGCCAGATTCCTTTCATCTAAGTTTTCCATCTGTGTACAGTATGATAAATTACCATACAGTATGATAAATCACCATTCTCCTTTGTGTGGCTAAACGTTTCCTCATCAAAGATACCAAATGTTGCATGTGTGTGTAATTTATCAACTTGTCGGTTCTCTGAACCATTCATCTACATGTGTACAGTATAGTATGTAGAAGAGGAAATCATTTTATGTCAATACATGCTCTTGATTTTAAAAAATTCTAAAATTAAACCTTAGAAATACTGTTTGAAATTTCAGATCAGTCCAGTGCAAAAACATAAGATGAAGAAAGTGGTGGAAGAAATTCCAGTCCTGCGTCTCATTCACTTTACCCATTCTCCGAAGATAGCCTTTGATTCAGTTAAACTGGGAACTACTTGTCATCGAAAACTCAAAGTTCTAAATCCAAAAGATGAAACACAGGAAGTAAGTATATTTCAGCATGTATTCTTTAGCACTTCAAAATAGTATGGAAGTTGCTAGAAATATCAATATAGTTTTCATACTTGCGCAAGATGGTTTAGATGATGCGAGATCAAGCGCTGCACGAATGCTTGGAGCCACATTAGGAACTTTTAGGGATTCTAAAAAAAAATAATGCTAAATGTATTTTTTTTTTTTATATTTTTCAGGTGTTCTGTGAAAAGTTCCCAAAGCCAGAGAGTGGGATATCATGCTCAGATGTAAACCTCGTGTTACAACCAGGTGAAAGTGTAGAGCTCATATTGACGTGGACACCCGTTCAAGAAGGGAACTTTCGAGATTTAATCCACTGGAAATCGAATCTTGGTGTTCGCTCTCAGACTGTTCTTCTTGGTACTTGCGTGGATCCCAGTAGTAAAAAGGTTGGCAAGCTTCATTTTCTTTACAACCATTAAAAGAAGAGGTTTGAGATGTTGAATTTAAACCTTAAATTACACACACGGTACAGCTCCCAACTTGAACAATTATGTAAGTGTATTATTGTAAGTGCTTTTTAAGTGTATTTTTGGGGGTCTGAAATGGACTAATCTTATTTACATTATTCTTTATGGGAACAAATTCGTACGGTAACGGCACTCGAACAGCCTTCTGGAACGAATTTTGGCCGAAACTCAGGGTACCACTGTAATTGCTTAAGAACTCTTGATATGCAGTTATGATCAATGCAAATATTCAAACAAATTTAATTCTTTTTAAAACAAATGCATTAATACCTTGTGTTTATTTTATGCATGTATAGAAAGTTTATTTCAAGAGTTTTTCCAATTGATTTACTATAGTTTTGCTTTAGATTTATTTACAATTTTCATATGGACTATGGTTAAGAATAGTGAAGCAATGTAAAAAGAGCAAATAAGAGTGGGTGAGATGTTATCAACAAATTTTGTTGAAAATAAGAAAAAGTATTGGAACGAGATTAAGAAGTTGAGGAAACCTAGGGAATGAGTGGATTTGATAGTTAAACATAGGAGAGGAGAGTTACTAAATGGAGAGTTAGAGGTATTGGGAAGATGGATGGGATATTTTGAAGAATTGTTAAATGTTGTTGAAGATAGGGAAGCTGTGATTGTGTATAGGGCAAGGAGGAATAATATCTTTTAGGAGTGAGAAAGAACCAGTTAAGTGTGGGGGAAGTTTGTGAGGCAGTGGGTAGAATGAAAGGGAGTAAAGCAGCTGGGATTGATGGGATAAAGATAGAAATGTTAAAAGCAGGTGGGGATATAGTTTTTGAGTGGTTGGTGCTTTTATTTAATAAATGTATGGAAGAGGGTAAGATACCTAGGAATTGGCAGAGCATGCATAGTTCCTTTGTATAAAGGCAAAGGGGACAAAAGATTGCAAAAATTATAGGAAAATAAGTCTTGAGTATACCTGGTAAAGTGTATGGTAGTTATTATTGAAAGAATTAAGAGTAAAACTGAGAGTAGGATAGCAGATGAACAAGGAGGCTTTAGGAATGGTAGGGGGTGTGTAGACCAAGTGTTTACAGTGAAACATATAGGTGGACAGTATTTAGATAAGGGTAAAGAGGTTTTTGTGACATTTACGGTTCAATATATTTATAGATGGGGTTGTAAGAGAAGTGAATGCTCAGGTGTTGGCAAGAGGTGTAGGGTTAAAAGATAAAGAATCTAACACAGTGGGAATTGTCACAGCTCCTCTTTGCTGATGACACTGCTTTTGGGAGATTCTGAAGAGAAGTTGCAGAGGTTGGTGGATGAGTTTGGTAGGGTATTGTAAATGAAAGATTGGATATCAGATATTTAGGAGTAGATGTGTCAGCAGATGGGTCTATGAAGGATAAGGTGAATCATAGAATTGATGAGGGGAAAAAGGCGAGTGGTTCACTTCGGAGTCTGTGGAGACAAAGAACTTTGTCCATGGAAGCAAAGAGGAAAATGTATGAGAGCATAGTTATGCCAATGCTCTTATATGGGTGTGAAACACGGGTGGTGAATGTTGCAACAAGGAGAAGGCTGGAGGCAGTGGAGATGTCATGTCTGAGGGCAATGTGTGATGTGAATATAATGCAGAGAATTCGTAGTTTGGTAATTAGGAGGAGGTTCGGGATTAGCAAAACTATTATCCAGAGAGTTGAGGTGGTTTGGGCATGTAGAGAGGATGTAACAAAATAGAATGACTTAGTGTACAAATCTGTAGTGGAGGGAAGGCAGGATAGGGGTTGACCTAGGAAAGGTTGGAGGGAGGGGGTAAAGGAGGTTTTGTGTGCGAGGGGCTTGGACTTCAAGCAAGCATGCGTGAGCGTGTTAGATAAGAGTGAATGGAGACAAATTGTTTTTAGGACTTGACGTGCTGTTGGAGTGTGAGCAAGGTAACATTCATGAAGGTATTCAGGAAAACTGGCAGGCCAGAATTGAGTCCTTGAGATGGGAAGTACAGTGTCTGGACTCTGAAGGAGTGGTGTTAATGTTGCAGTTTTATAACTGTAGTGTAAGTGCGCCTCTGGCAAGACAGTGATGGAGTGAATGATGAAAGTTTTTCTTTTTCGGGCTACCCCGCCTTGGTGGGAGACTGCCGTTATGTTAATAAAATAAATACTTCCCCCATGTGCTCAATTTGAGATGAGTTTAAGAAATGAACTGGTTAAATTTTCTAATTAGTTCAGCTAGTCTCCCCCCTCCTTTCAGAAGTTTGTTCAGTATTCAAAGTTTTCAATTAAGGGTGAGCCAAAGTGTGGGTATTGGCTAATTTTTATGGTAATGGTCTAAAATGAATTATTGGTATTGGTAGGTATCTGCTAATTTTGATGGGTATCAGTTAGTGCCTAATTTTGATGATATCGGTATTGGCCTAAAATTAAGTATGTGTATCAGTATCGGCAAAAAAATTATCACCCCATCGCTATTTAATTGCTTTTCAGTGTGTTTTGTTAGAAAATATTGTACTTGAAAACAAATTGTCTGCAAATTGTGGTCACAGACCGGGCCACGGGGGCCTTGACCCCCGGAACTCTCTCCAGGTAAACTTATTAACGATCCTGCAGCTCTTAACCCTCGGCTCACTCAGAAGCTGTGAATGGTAAATTTGGGCCTAGGTATGAGAGAATGGACCTTGAGAAAGGGTTAAGATCTTGCATATAAATAAGTTTCTTCAATAAATTGTACATTGAATAACATTAAATTACTCTTCATCAGAAAGGAAAAGTCAGAAGCAGAGCGCCGCTTAAACCACAAAATGTTGCTCCAGTTTACTTGACTTCAAAACGACTCATTCCAAGCAAGGCTTCCAGAACTGATCAAGGCCAACGCAAAACTGCCAGAGAGAAAGTTGATGTTGAAAATAAACCTCCTGTCAGACCTAAGTGCAAATCGACTACACGTCAAGGTTGTGTGTTTAAAAAAGACCAGGTTACTTGTCCAAAGAAGAGTGCCAGTAAAAGAGAGGCAAGTGTTAAACTAACTTAAGTGCAAATTTTTTAACATGTTGGCTGTCTCCCACTGAGACAGGGTGACCCCAAAAAAGAAACATTCACCATCATTCACACAAAATGTCTTTGCAGTGGTGCCCATATATGACAGTTTAGATGTCACTTCAAACAGCCAGTATCCCTAACCCTTCCTTTAAAGTGCAGACATTGTACTTCCTACCTCCAAGACTCAAGCCTGGCTAAATGGTTTTCCTGAATCCCTTCACAAAACATTACCCTGCTCACACTCCAACAGCTCATTAGGTCCCAAAAACCATTAGTACACACACACACACACACACACACACACACACACACACACACACACACACACACACACACACACACACACACACACACACACACACCCCACACACACACACACACCCACACACACACACACACACCCCACACACACACACCCCACCCCACACACCCCCCACACACGACCCCACACACATGCACCCCACACACAGCACCCCACACACGCACCCCCACACACGCACCCCACACACACACGCACCCCACACACACGCACCCCACACACACGCACCCACACACACACGCACCCACACACACGCACCCCACACACCCACACGCACCCCACACACGCACCACACACACGCACCCCACACACACACGCACCCACACACCACGCACCCAACACACGCACCCCACACACACACGCACCCCACACACACACAGCACCCCACACACACACGCACCCACACACACACACGCACCCACACACACACGCACCCCACACACACAGCACCCCACACACACACCGCACCCCACACACACACGCACCCCACACACACACGCACCCCACACACACACGCACCCCACACACACACACGCACCCCACACACACACACACGCACCCCCACACACACCCCCCCACACACCCGCACCCCACACACACACACGCACCCCACACACACCCCACACACGCACCCCACCCCACACACGCCCCACACACACACACAGCACCCACACACACACACACGCACCCCACACACAGCACACCACACACACCACACACACACACCCAACACGCACCCCACACACACACGCACCCCACACACACCACGCACCCCACACACACACGCACCCCACACACACACCACACACCCCCACACACCACGCACCCCACACACACACACCCCACACACACACACACCCCACCCACACACACCCCACACACCCACACCCCCCACAAACCACCCCACACACACACACCCACCCACACACCCCACACACCCCACACACACACACCCCACACACACACCCCACACACACACACCCCACACACACACACACACACACCACACACACCCACACACACACCCCACACACACACACACACACCCACCACACACACCACACACCCCACACACACACCCCCACACACACACACACCCACACACACACACCACACACACCACCCCACACACACCACCACACACACACACACCACACCCCACACACACACACACCCCACACACACACACCCCCCACACACACACACCACCCCACACACACACACACCCCACACACACACACACCCACACACACACACCCCACACACACACACCCCCACACACACCCCACACACACACACACACCCACACACCACACACACACCCCCACCACACACACCCCACACACACACCCACACCCACACACCACACACACACCCCACACACACCCCACACACACCCCACACACACCCCCACACACACCCCCACACACACACCACACACACACCACACCCACCACACACACCCCCACACACACCCCACACACACACCCCACACACACACCCCACACACACACCCCACACACACACCCACACCCACACACACCCACACACACCCCACACACACACCACACCCACACACACACCCACACACACACCCACACACACACACCACACACACACACACCACACACACACCACACCACACACACACCACACACACACACACCACCACACAACACCACACACACACACCACACACACACACACACCACACACACACCACACACACCACACACACACACACACACACCACACACACACCACACACACACACCACACACACACACACCACACACACACCCACACACACCACACACACCCACACACACCACACACACACACACACACCACCACACACACCCACACACACCACCACACACACACCACACACACACCCACACACACACCACCACACACCCCACACACACACCACACACACCCCACACACACCACACACACACCCACACACACACACACACATCCCACACCACACACACACACACCACACCCCACACACACACACCACACACCCCACACACACACCACACACCCCCACACACACACCACACACCACACACACACACCACACACCAACCACACACACCACACCACCACACCCCACAACCACCACCCCCACACCACCACACCCCACACCACGCACACCCCACACCACGCACACCCCACACCACGCACACCCCACACCACGCCACACCCCACACCACGCACACCCCACACCACGCACACCCCACACCAGCACACCCCACACACACACACACCCCACACCACACACACACCCACACCACACACCCACACACCCACACACCACACCACACACACACCCCACACCACACACACACACACCCCCACACCCACACACCCCACACCACACACCCCACACACACACACACCCACACACACACACACCCCACACACACACCCCACACACACACACCCCACACACACACCCCACACACCCCACACACACACACCCCACACACCCACACACCCCACACACACACACCCCACACACACACACCCCCACACACACACACCCCACACATACACACACACACACCCCACACACACACCCCACACACACACACCCCACACACACACACCCCACACACACACCCCACACACACACCCCACACCACACACCACACCACACACACCCCACACCACACACATCCCACACCCACACACACCCCACACACACACCCCACACCCAAAACGCCACACACCCCACACACACACCACTACCACACCCCCCACACCCCCCACACACCACACTCCCACACACACCCCACACCCCCACACACACTCCACACACACACACACCCACACACACACACCCCACACACACACACCCCACACACACACCCCACACACACACACCCCCACACACACCCCACACACACACACCCCACACACACACACCCCACACACACACCACACCCCCATACACACAAACACACATCCCACACCCCCCCACACACACCCCACACACACATCCCACACACACATCCCACACATATAAAATACTGCGAGGAATAGATAAGGTGGACAGACAAGATGTTCCAGAGAGGGGACACAGAAACAAGGGGTCACAATTGGAAGTTGAAGACTCCTATGAGTCAAAGGGATGTTAGAAAGTATTTCTTCAGTCATAGAGTTGTTAGGAAGTGGAATAGCCTAGAAAGCGACGTAGTGTAGGCAGGAACCATACATAGTTTTAAGACGAGGTTTGATAAAGCTCATGGAGCAGGGAGAGAGAGGACCTAGTAGCAATCAGTGAAGAGGCGGGGCCAGGAGCTATGACTCGACCCCCGCAACCACGAATAGGTGACTATAAATAGGCGAGTACACACACACACCCAACACCCCTCACACCCCCCACACAATTGTTCTTGTTCTTATTGCTTTTCCTTTCATATCCATGGGTAGGTGGAATAAGAATCTTTCCTTTGTAAGCCATATGTGTTCTGAAAATCAACTAAAATGCCAGGAGCAATGGGCTAGTAACCCCTTTTCCTGTATAGCTTACTAAACAGAACAAGAATACAATATATATATATTAGTATAAATTAATTTTATTACAAGTAGCACACATTTATCTTTATCATGACATTTAAAATTTTAATGGTGCTTATTCATTTGAAATTTTCTGTACATTTTAAGAGGCTTGGTCAAAAACTATTAAAATTAATCAGTTCTATTAATTTTTTCACAGGTTGACTCAAAATCTTTAAGGAGAGTTGTATTATCAACATCAAGTCAAGAGAGTATTGATATATTGCCAGTGTTGAACTCTACTGAGAATTCTGATGCCCTGGTTGAGTGCACACCTTGTGGGCCTTCAAATCTTTCTGTCTCGGCAATTGACTCTGAATGTCCATCAAGTTTGAGGAAGATTCAGGTTGAAACTATGCAACACCATAAGAAAGGGAATGGAGTTATGTGGAAAGACATATCAGATGAAAAGAATTTGCACACAAGGCGAATGACATATTGCTTACCTGGTGATGTAGTTGAAGTAAGAGAAGTGATTGATGAGGTAACTGAAATCAGTGTTGTACAACAGGAAAGGTTTGACGTAATCTACGATGTGACAGAGAAGATGGAACAAGGTGAGAGAGATGAAGTTTCATCTGAACCTGTTCAGCAAACTAAAACTCTTGTATCAGCCCAAGAAATGTCAAGAAAGACCAGTTCCATTAATTCTGAGGAGGTACAGAGAGAGTGCAATATATTACCAGCCACCTTCGAACACCCATCATCTCATCGGAAGCTAACATTTGCACGCAGAGGCTTGTCCAGTTTACAAGAGGATCTAAATGAAGGTGATGTTTTGCTTGATGCTGAAATGTGTGGCTCACTGTCTGATAAAGAAACATTCAAGCATGTAATTGGGGGCCATTTACAACATGATGTGACGGCTTCTCCATTGAGACGGGAAACATTTATTGCTTCAAAGAAGGAAGATTTCAGTTCAGTTAAAGGGGATAATTTGCCTAATTGCAATGAAATGAGCACACCACTAAGGCGACAAACTTTCATTACATCAAGTGTTGAAACTTTCAGTTCTGCGTATGCTGGCCAGCTTCCTGTCTGTGATGTACTGGATTCTCCTTTGAGGAGACAGACATTTGTTAAAGATCAGGCAGAAATAAGACGCCTCAGCCTGTTCCCAAAAGCTGGACACTGGCCTGAAGAACGTGATGATGAATATTCCAGTCTTAATAGAAAGTGGAAAGAAAATTCATGTTCGTCCAATACCTCCACGCCAACTGTTGGAATAACACCTCTGAGATCAGCTTCATTAGAAGTGTTTCAAATGACACCCATCACACCTGTACCACAAGTGGGTTCTAATAATTTTGCATCTATAAAGGCTTCATGTATGAATCTTCTAGAGAAACTTAAAGCTCCTGAGAATTTTCCAGAAACTCCAAATTCAAATGTGAATATGTTAAAGAGAGAATCTTGTAAAAAAGGGGAAGATACACTTGATGCTTCCCATATAGGAATGTGTACAGCGCCTGAATCTCCATCTTCTGAATACGAAACAGCTCCCAGCACGCCCTCTGAACCAGCTTTAATCATGGAAGATTTTAATGTTACCTTGGAATTTCCAACCCCAAAAATAGGTGACCATGTAGCACGAGTGAAGAATGTTAACCTGACAGACGTTTCTCAGATTTTAGAGCAGGAACTTGCTAGCCAAAGGAAGAAAGTTTTGGAGAATAGTATGAGTCCAGATAGTCTTGAAAAAACATTCAATGATAAAGAAGAAATGAATGATCCATTAGAAGAACTAATTCCAACTGTTTGTAAGAAGCAGAGTTCAGAAACTGATTCACAAGCTATTCCTGTTAAGCATTCTGACATAATTACTAAGGAAGATGATTTTAATTGTCAGGGGTCTTCCTTGCAACGCAGGTTGAGTTCTGAGACGGTTATTAAAGAAGCATCAATATTATACCCGGAGGATCTTGTCCTGGATGATCACCATAATAGCTGTGAAACTATCGTAAAAGATGTGCCAACTTTTTCCCCTTCATCCTTACCCCAGGTAACTGATACACATCGTCCTAGGAGAATGAGCGCCATTGGAGTAGCGGAAGGTTTAGCTATCCCAAAACATTCTAATCACCGCCGTAGAAGTGAGCCACTCAGTCTCCTTCCTCAACCTTATCAGAGTGAGGCTTTGAATGAACTGCTCTTATTCAAAGGAGCCAATAAAAAAGAGCGTGAGCACATACAAGATGAGAGAGATCTCATGAGTGACGAAAATTTTGTTGTGGCATCTCTGGCAGACTTTAGCTTTTCTCCTGGCGATGATCCCCGTAGATGTTCTACAAGTATTAAATCCCTTCCCCCAGAAGAGCTTGTAGACCAGCGCAGTCATTATGATAAGGGTCGACAGCTTTTTGTCGAGTCTGATTGCGAAGAGGAAGAACCCAGCAAACCAGCTTGTCTTAACTCTGATGTATCTGATGTTTGTTTAGCTCAGTGTCTGAGTACAATTATGGAAGTTGAGGAAGGCACATTTTTCCTTAACAAAACAAATGACTTTAATAAAACACAGGATGTACTTTTGAATAAGACTCGAGATTTATCAAAGAGCAGCCTACCAATAAATGTAACTCATGTCTTGCATTTAAACAAAAAACAAGACTTGTCCATAAATAATACTTGTGGTTCGCCTGTAAAATCAAATCGAGTAGTGATCAGAAATGAAACAAAAGATCTGCATTTGAAAAAGATACAAGAGTTACCCATGGACAGGATCCTGAACAAGACCCAGGAACTGCCCCTGAACGAGACCCAGGAACTGCCCCTGAACGAGACCCAGGAACTGCCCCTGAACAAGACCCATGAACTGCCCCTGAACAAGACCCATGAACTGCCCCTGAACAAGACCCATGAACTGCCCCTGAACAAGACCCATGAACTGCCCCTGAACAAGACCCATGAACTGCCCCTGAACAAGACCCATGAACTGCCCCTGAACAAGACCCATGAACTGCCCCTGAACAAGACCCATGAACTGCCCCTGAACAAGACCCAGGAACTGCCCCTGAACAAGACCCAGGAGTTGCCTTTGAACAAGACCGAAGAAATACCCTTGGAAAAGACCCAAGTAGTACCTTTGAATAAGACTCATTGTCAATCCTATCAGGAAGCTCCCTTGTTCAGGTATCGGAATATGCCATCAAGTAGCAATCATGGCTTAATGCTGAATGTGACTGTCTCCGAGAACGAAGTTCAGAATTTACAGTCTAGTAAAACTCTAGAAATATCAAAGCTCAAAACTGAAGAGTTATGTTTACAAGACACTAGAGAAGCATCCTTGCATGAAATAAAAACCTTATCAATTAACACAAATGAGCATTTTTTCCTGAATGAAACTGAGAATCTGCCTGTGAATAAAGCTGAAAGTTTGATCCCCAGTACAACTAAAAAGAATTCTCAGGACATGAATCTTCATCTAATTGAAATTGAAAATTGTGATAAAGATACTGAGGAAAAAAAAATTGATTCAGCTAATAATTTTTCTGAAGGTACTGAAAATAAGCATCATTTAATTAATGAAGAGAGTTCTTCAGCTGGTAGCAGAAGACTCCTATTACCCCCTTCTAAAGATCAAAGCACATCTAAGAAAACTGATGAGACAGAAAATGGATCTGGGCTTATGTTTATTAAGATATCTCCTTGTTCAAAGAGGCTTCCAGAAGACCGTTCAAAGGAATCGTGGTCCAAACGTAGTAAAGTAAATCTAGTTCCTGCATTGTCAGTAAATTTGCAATCTCTCAAACTTTCCAAAGAGAAGCGATCAACTCCTAGGAAGTTGACCGTAGTATCTAGCAAGTGCAAGAGTCCTCGGAATGTAATGTCAAAAACCAGTGCTGGATTAAAGCCTTTCAGATACCCAGTAGGACCTAAGGAGGAGGTCCACTTGAAACCTCGAGTTCTTTCTACTTTAGTATCTTCAGGTGAGATTTTTTGCTTGAAGGTTTGTGTGCATGTGAATGAATGATAGCAAAATTTACACAAAATGGATGTAAAAATGAATGGTCTGCACTATTATGGTAAGGTAATGTTGAATTTATATGAATGAATATGATGAGCTAAATCAGTTAAATTATAAATTTTATTTTCTATGAAGGTGCACAAGTGTTAAAAGAATGGGTTAACATGTAAATTTAGGGTATTTAAGAGGTTTAATGTACATAGCATATACTAAATTTATAGAAATACTGTATATGATAATAAGTACGTACTGCATATTGATGAAATGTGCTGTTTTGTATCTAGTTACTCATGTCCCTCTTATTCTGATCAGTAATCATTGCAAGAGTTGTTATTCTTACAGCATTTATTGCTGTGTTCTTTGGCCATATTTACTAGATCACCCACTGTCATTCATAATGGAAATGAAAAACTGAGGATTTTTTTTTTTCCTAGTATTATAATAATCGTGGAAGCCTGCTCACTGTTCCATGGGATCTACAGTTGCTTGAGAAGTTCTTATCATTTGACATTAGGCTGAACATATATTAGAAGTCGATTCCTTTGGGAATGAATTGTAGTTCGTTGCAGTGGCAAATCTAAGGGCTTGAGCGATTTCAAAGAATTTATCTGAACCCCTCTTGAGAGTTGTATAACTGTTGTTTCTAAAGTAACTCTTTCTCTTTGCTTTTTGGACTAATGCCTTCATTACTACTATTGAGACTTTGGGAACTAATTATGGATGCTGTTCAATGCAAAATTTGCAGAAATTGCAGATCATGCATGGTGTGCCAAACAAACAAATATAGGTTTATAATAACAAATATATATATATATAGTATACATATTTTAAGAAAAGGAGGATAAATAAGTATACAAGATATGATGTAGGGCGTAATGACAGTAGTTTGTTGGACTATGTATTGGTAGATAAGACTGTCGAGTAGACTTCAGGATGTACATGTTTATAGAGGGGCCACAGATATATCAGATCACTTTTTAGTTGTAGCTACAGTGGGAGTAAAAGGTAGATGGGATACAAGGAAAATAGAAGCAGTAAATAAGAGAGAGGTGAAGGTTTATAAACTAAAAGATGAGGCAGTTATGTAAGATATAAACAACTATTGGTGGATAGATGTGCTAGTGAGAGTGTAGGCAATGGGGTCGAAGATGTATGGGATAGTGTTAGTGTTCAGCAGAAGATTGTGGTTACAGGAAAGTGGGTGCAGGAGGAAAGAGGAGTGATTGGTGGAATGATGATGTAAAGAGAGTAGTAAGGGAGAAAAAAGTTAGCATATGAGAGGTTTTTACAAAGAAGTGATGCAAGGAGGGAAGAGTATATGGAGAGAAAAAGAGAGGTAAAGAGTGGTAAAGCAGTGTAAAAAGAGCAAATGAGAGGGTGGGTGAGATATCAACAAATTTTGTTGAAAATAAGAAAAAGTTTTGGAGTGAGATTAACAAGTTGAGAAAACCTAGGGAAAGAATGGTTACCCCCCCCCCCTCCCCCAAGAAGTCGGCCGTCTCAAACCGAGGCAGGGTGACCCAAAAAGAAAGAAAATCCCCAAAAAGAAAATACTTTCATCATCATTCAACACTTTCACCACACTCATACATAATCACTGTCTTTGCAGAGGCGCTCAGATACGACAGCTGAGAATAGTCCCAGCTGTCACTATCCCAGACCCTCCTTTAAAGTGCAGGCATTGTACTTCCCATTTCCAGGACTCAAGTCGAACTAAATCAATTAACTGGTTTCCCTGAATCCCTTCACAAAATGTTACCCTGCTCACACTCCAACAGATCGTCAGGTCCCAAAACCATTCGTCTCTATTCACTCCTATCTAACACGCTCACACATGCTTGCTGGAAGTCCAAGCCCTCGCCCACAAAACCTCCTTTACCCTCCTCCAACCTTTCTAGGACGACCCCTACCCCGCCTACCTTTCCCTACAGATTTATACGCTCTCCAAGTCATTCTACTTTGATCCATTCTCTCTAAATGACCAAACCACCTCAACAACCCCTCTTCAGCCCTCTGACAAATACTTTTAGTAACTCCACACCTTCACCTAATTTCCACATTCCGAATTTTCTGCATAATATTTACACCACACATTGCCCTTAGACAGGACATCTTCACTGCCTCCAGCCTCCTCCTTGCTGCAGCATTTGCAACCCATGCTTCACACCCATATAAGTGTGTTGGTACCACTTTACTTTCATACATTCCCTTCTTTGCCTCCATGGATAACGTTTTTTGTCTCCACAGATACCTCAACGCACCACTCACCTCTTTTCCTTCATCAATTCTATGGTTAACCTCATCCTTCATAAACCCATCCGCTGACACGTCAACTCCCAAATATCTGAAAACATTTACTTCTTCCATAATCCCTGTCTCCAATGTGATATCAAATTTTTCTTTATTTAAATCGTTTGATACCCTCATCACCTTACTCTTATCTATGTTCACTTTCAACTTTCTACCTTTACACACCCTCCCAAACTTGTCCACTAACCTTTGCAACTTTTCTTTAGAATCTCCCATAAGCACAGTATCATCAGCAAAAAGTAACTGTGTCAACTCCCATTTTTGCATTTAATTCCCCATAATTTAATCCCACCCCTCTTCCCAACACCCTAGCATTTACTTCTTTTACAACCCCATCTATAAATATATTAAACAACCATGGTGACATTACACATCCCTGTCTAAGACCTACTTTTACCGGGAAGTAATCTCCCCCTCTCTCCTACACACCCTAACCTGAGCCTCACTATCCTCATGAAGATAGGGAAGCTGTGATTTCGTGTATAGGGCAAGGAGGAATAACATCTTGTACCGACATCTTGTAGGAGTGTGGAAGAGCCAGTTGTGAGTGGGGGGGAAGTTCGTGAGGCAGTGGGTAGAATGAAAGTGGGTAAGGCAGCTGGGTTTGATGGGATAAAGATAGAAATGTTAAAAGCAGGCAGGGATATAGTTTTGGAGTGGTTGGTGCTATTATTTAATAAATGTATGGAAGAGGGTAAGGTACCTAGGGATTGGCAGAGAGCGTGTACGTATAGTTCCTTTGTATAAAGGCAAAGGGGACAAAAGAGAGTGCAAAAAATTATAGGGGAATAAGTCTGTTGAGTATACCTGGTGAAGTGTATGATAGTTATTATTGAAAGAATTAGGAGTAAGACTGAGAGCAGGATAGCGGATGAACAAGGAGGCTTTAGGAAGGGTAGGGGGTGTGTAGACCGTGTTTGCAGTGAAACATATAGGTGGACAGTATTTAGATAAGGGTAAAGAGGTTTTTGTGACATTTACGGTTCAATATATTTATAGATGGCAAGAGGTGTGGGGTTAAAAGATAAAGAATCTAACACAAAGTGGGAGTTGTCACAGTTGCTCTTTGCTGATGACACTGTGCTTTTGGGGGATTCTGAAGAGAAGTTGCAGAGGTTGGTGGATGAGTTTGGTAGGGTATGTAAAAGAAGGAAATTAAAAGTGAATATAGGAAAGAGTAAGGTGATGAGGATAACAAAAAAATTAGATAATGGAAGATTGGATATCAGATTGGAGGGAGAGAGTATGGAGGAGGTGAATGTGTTCATATATTTGGGAGTGGATGTGTCAGCAGATGGGTATATGATGGATGAGGTTAATCATAGAATTAATGAGGGGAAAAAGGTGAGTGGTGCACTGAGGAGCTTGTGGAGATAGAACTTTATCCATGAAAGCAAAGAAAGAGGGGAATATATGAGAGTATAGTTATACCAACACTCTTGTATGGGTGTGAGACATGGGTTGTGAATGTTGCAACAAGGAGAAGGCTGGAGGCATTGGAGATGTTGAGTCTGAGGGCAATGTGTGGTGTGAATATAATGCAGAGAATCTGTAGTTTGGAGATTAGGAGGAGGTGTGGGATTACCAAAACTATTATCCAGAGAGCTGAGGAGGGGTTGTTGAGATGGTTTGGACATATAGAAAGGATGGAGCAAAATAGAATGACTTCGAGAGTGTATAAATCTGTAGTGGAGGGAAGGCGGGGTAGGGGTCGGCCTAGAAAAGGTTGGAGGGAGGGGGTAAAGGTTGTTTTGTGTGCGAGGGGCTTGGACTTCCAGCAAGCGTGCGTGAGTGTTAGATAGGAGTGAATAGACACAAATGGTTTTTAGGACTTGACGTGCTGTTTGAGTGTAGGCAAGGTAACATTTATGAAGGGTTTTAGGGAAACCGGCAGGCCGTACTTGATTCCTGGAGGGGTGTTAATGTTGCAGTTTTATAGCTGTAGTGTAAGCATGCCTCTGGCAAGACAGTGATGGAGTGAATGATGATAAAAGTGCAGGCATTGTACAGTGGACCCCCGAGTTACGTACACCCCGGATGTAAGTATAATATTCTCAGTGCTTGTGGAAGTGTATTTTTGGGGGTCTGAAATAGACTAACCTAAGTGACATTATTTCTTAAGGGAGTAAATTCGTTCGGTAATGGCACTTGAGCAGGATTCTGGAATGAAATTTTTACGATACTCGGGGGTCCACTGTATAAGTGTTGAGTATACCTGATAAAGTGTATGGTAGTTATTATTGAAAGAATTAAGAGTAAGACGGAGAGCAGGATAGCAGATGAACAAGGGGGCTTTAGGAAAGGTAGGGGGGGTGTAGACCAAGTGTTTACAGTGAAACATATAGGTGAACAGTATTTAGATAAGGGTAGAGAGGTTTTTGTGACATTTATGGATTTGGAAAAGGCATATGATAGGGTGGATAGAGGGGCAATGTGGCAGGTGTATGGAATAGGAGGTAGGTTACTGAAAGCAGTGAAGAGCTTTTATGAGGATAGTGAGGCTCAGGTTAGTGTGTTGGAGAGAGGGAGATTATTTCCCAGTAAAAGTAGGCCTTAGACAAGGATGTGTGATGTCACTGTGGTTCAATATATTTATAGATGGGGTTGTAAGAGAAGTGAATGTGAGGGTCTTGGCAAGAGGTGTGGGGTTAAAAGATAAAGAATCAAATACAAAGTGGGAGTTGTCACAGTTGCTTTTTGCTGATGACACTGTGGTTTTGGAAGATTCTGAAGAGAAGTTGCAGAGGTTGGTGGATGAATTTGGTAGGGTATGTAAAAGAAGAAAATTGAAAGTGAATATAGGAAAGAGTAAGGTGATGAGGATAACAAAAAGATTAGGTGACGAAAGATTGGATATTAGATTCGAGGGAGAGAGTATGGAGGTGGTGAATGTATACAGATATTTAGGAGTGGACATGTCAGCAGATGGGTCTATGAAGGATGAGGTGAATCATTGAATTGTTGAGGGAAAAGGATGAGTGGTGCACTTCGGAGTCTGGAGACAAAGAACTTTGTCCATGGAAGTAAAGAGGGGAATGTATGAGAGTATAGTTATACCAACACTCTTATATGGGTGTGAAGCATGAGTGATGAATGTTGCAACGAGGAGATGGCTGGAGGCAGTGGAGATGTCATGTCTAAGGTCAATGTGTGGTGTGAATATAATGCAGAGATTTCGGAGTTTGGAAATTAGGAGGAGGTGCGGGATTACAAAACTGTTATCCAGAGGGCTGAGGAGGGGTTGTTGAGGTTGTTCGGACATGTAGAGAGAATGAAACAAAATAGAATGACTTCGAGAGTGTATAAATCTGTAGTGGAGGGAAGGTGGGGTAGGGGTCAGCCTAGGAAAGGTTGGAGGGAAGGGGTAAAGGAGGTTTTGGGGGCGAGGGGCTTGGACTTCCAGCAAGCGTGCATGAGCGTGTTAGATAGGAGTGAATAGAGACAAATGGTTTTTGGGACCTGACGAGCTGTTGGAGTGTGAGCAGGGTAATATTTAGTCAAGGGATTCAGGGAAACTGTTTATTATAGATTTAGCCAGACTTGAATCCTGAAAATGGGAAGTACAGTGGACCCTCGGTTTTCATTGAAATTTTTTTCCAGAATGCTGTTTGAGTGCCGTTACCGAACGAATTTGTTCCCATAAGGACAAATGTAAATTAGATTAGTCATTTCAGACCCCAAAAAATACTTACAAAAGCACTTACGAAAATACACTTCCATAATTGTTCGAGTTTGGAGGTGAACGAAAACCGAGGGTCCACTGTACAATGCCTGCACTTTAAAGGAGGGGTCTGGGATAGTGTCAGTTTGCAGGGACTATTCTAAACTGTAGTATCTGAGTGCCTCTTCAAAGGCAGTGATTATGTATGAGTGCAGTGAAAGTGTTGAATGATGATGAAAGTATTTTCTTTTTGGGGATTTTTTCTTTTTGGGTCACCCTGCCTCGGTGGGAGATGGCCAACTTGTTAAAAAAAAATGTTAAGTAAGGGTTACTTGTATTACTACATAAATTTGAATATATTTGCATGAAGCTTATTCTGTTTTTTACAAAGTAGTGTACCTTGAATGTCTAATTTTTATGATTTTCCTATTACATACTTAGGTCTACAAAAATGTGCATCAATTGGAAACTTGGAGAGAGCATTCTCAAACTCTAACATCAGCTCAGTGGCTGAATCTAGAGATCTCCTTAGTTCTACTTCAACCACTGACCTCCAGACTAGTTCGGGCAGTAGTAGCTATCGGATGACCACAGAGCTTCCCTCCTGCCCCTCAGAGTCGTCCTCTACTGCAAGTTCCTACTCTGCTTTATCTACATCTTCTATTAGTCATTCAAATGATAAAAAAGCTGTCTACAAACGTATTTCATTAAAGAAAAGTGTAGGGCTGAGGGTTGCTCATTCAAGATTGACACTTACGAAGTCAAAGAAAACGGCTGTTGTCCACCACCCAAATCCATATGCTTCAAAGTAAGTCTCATTAAAATTCTTATTAATCTTATTTTGAATTACTTGTATTAATGATGCAATACCTTCATGTTAAAGCTCATTGTGTAATAATTAATGTAATGAAATTGGAGAAAATGAGATATGCCAATTACATATACAGTGGTCCCCTGCCTAACGAGCACCCCGGAAATCGTACAATTATGTAAGTATAATATTGTAAGTGCTTGTGGAAGTGTATTTTTGGGGGTCTGAAATAGACTAACCTACGTGACATTATTTCTTAAGGAAGTAAATTCGTTCGGTAATGGCACTTGAGCAGGCTTCTGGAATGAATTTTGCTAGTTAGGCGGGGGACCACTGTACAGTGGTACCCCGGATTTTGTCAATAATTTGTTCCGGAAGGCTGTTAGTGTCGTTACCGAATAAATTTGTTCCCATAAAGACGAATGTAAATTAGATTAGTCCGTTTCAGACCCCCAAAAATACATTTACAAAAGCACTTTCAAAAATACACTTACATTGTTCGAGTTGGGAGCTGTACGAAATCTGGGGGTCCACTGGATATTGGAGGGTGTAGGAAGTCAGCTTATAACTTCCAATGACTGATGTGTAATTATTTCTAGTATAGTGCTCTAGCCTTTGTTTGAACTTCTCTATAGTTTGCTTCTAATTGTTATTATCTAGTTTATTCAACTTTCCTACTAAGTTCAAGATGTGCTTGTTTCAAGTTATAGGATTTGATTTTGATGTAACTAAGAGAATGATAGCACAAGGACTGATAAAAGGTGACTTAACAGTGTCAAGCAACCCATGAGGTAGTGAGGAGCTGATGAACTGGCAGTCAGGGACACACAGCTTGAGGGATTGGAGATATCACATTTGAAATTGTGTGAATCATATTTGCATATAATTCAGAGTATGGAAGTAGGAAGACAATGTGGGGCTACAAAAAGAATAATTCAATGTAATGAAGGATTGAGGAGGATTGAACATTTAAAGAGAATGGCACAAAATAGGCTGACAAAGAGGGCAGAAGGAAGGAGGGATAGGGATCATCCCAGGAAAGGTTGGAGGGAGGGGTTAAAGGTTTAATGCTAAGGGCTTCGGCATCCAGCAGGTTTGTATGAGTGTGTTAGATCAGAATGGTAAGAAGTGGTCTTTATGGCTTTGTGATGTTGGAGTGTAAGGTAACATTGTGTGAGGACTCAGGGAAAACCAGTTAGCTGGATCCTGGAGATGTGGAGCACAGTATGGATGCTTCAGCTCGGAGTGTTGTCTGAATTGTCGTGTTTGAGCTCTTCTGACAAAAAAATCTTTTGTTTGATGTATTTTTAGTTCTTTGGGTCGTTCTATCTTGGCCTTTGTGTTAAAAAAAAAATCTGATGGGGGTTGGAGAGATTTGAAATCTAGTGGTGAGGAGTAAGGATACTAGCTTGACAATTTCTGAAAATCAAATTGATAATTTATGCATGATCAGTTTTGTATAATTATGCAATACAATTGCAGACGGGCGATCTTAACAATGCCAAAGATCTTTCACACTTCTCTGCTTTAGCAGGAGCTATGCAATGTTGCAAGAGCTGTAACGGGTAGATTGAGGGAAAGTTTTTCTCAGGAAAGGTAGTGTCTTCAAGCAGGCACTGGACAGGCACCTCAAGTCGGTACCTGATCAGCCGGGCTGTGGTTCGTACGTTGGACTGCGTGCGGCCAGCAGTAACAGCCTGGTTGATCAGGCTCTGGTCCAACAAGAGGCCTGGTCACGGACCGGGCCGCGGGGGCGTTGACCCCTGGAATTCTCTCCAGGTAGACTCCAGGTAGTGTGTTGACTAGCAGAAGAGGTCACCTTCAACATGCTACTTTTCCTCTTGAGAAAACTTTCCCTCAATCTACCTGTTGCAGCTCTTGCAACATTGCATAACTCCTGTTAAAGCAGAGGTGTGAAAGATCTTGAGCTAAAGATTTCCATCCCCCCATGGCTTGTTTTGTATTGAGCTATAGTATTAAGTTTTAGAGAAAAAAATTTAAAGCTGGACTCAATTTCAAATACTGTACTACTATATTTACAGTCTTTAAAGTAGGATGTTTAAATTTAAATAAAGTTGTAATTTCCTTCTTATACAAATCGTGTACATAACTAATGCAGTGCTTTAGAAAATATTTATTACTGTTATTACTAATAATTTTATTTTTGTAATTGTTTTGCATTTTATCAGGAACATGTACTATGATGACAGGTGGATAGAAAAACAGATTAGTGGATTTACCAAGTGGTTAAATTTCATTTTGACTCCCCCTGAGGAGGAAGATGTTGCATTGAAAGTAAAGAAAGGTAAGTTTGTTTTGTAAGTTCAGCGTAAATGTCACTGTTGTAGATGAATGGAATTGTGATCTTTATGCATAAATTAAGAATACAGTATTCATGTGCAAAAATGAATGTTGTGATATCAAAACAGAAACATGTATTCTCTTTTAACATTTGTGTACTCCATTCCCATTCATACCAGAAACATTTTGTTTACATAACCTATATTGTCATCTTTACTGATCTTATATAAGATTTCACCAACATCCAAGGTTGAACAGAAATGACAATTCTGTAAGGGTATACCACTTTCTTTTTTGTTTATTTGTCTTGCAAGACACTTCAGGGCTTAAGCTGTAAGCTGTTGGCATTCCTTTGTGTGTCAGCATTTTTTGTTTTCTTTAAAATTTTCTTTTTTTAGTAAGCTGTATGGGAAAAGGGGTTAATAGCCCATTGCTCCCGGCATTTTAGTTGACTTTTACAACACGCATGACTTATGAAGGAAAGATTCTTATTCCACTTCCCCATGGATATGAAAGGAAAAGTAATAAGAACAAGAACTATTAAAATCAAATCAAAGAAAACTCAGATTTATGTATACATAAACTTGTACATGCAAGATATACCTGTCACAGTATCTTGTTTGTTTGAGACAGAAAAAGACACCAGCCCTCCTACCATGTAAAACAAATACAGGTTTGTCTTGCACTCATTTGGTATGACAGTAGTACCTCCCTGGGTGGTTGCTGTCTACCAACTTGTGGGCGAGGGGGCTTGAATTTCCATTAAGTGGGTGAGCGTGTGAGATAGTGAATGGAGAAGAATGGTTTTTGGGACCTGACAAGCTGTTGAAGTGTGAGCAGGGTAATATTTTGTGAAGGGATTCAGAGAAACTGGTTAGCCAGACTTGAGTTCTGGAGATGAGAAGTACAATGCCTGCACTTCAAAGGAAGGGTTTAGAATATTGGCTGTTTGGAGTGACATCTAAATTGTCATATCTGAGAGCCTCTGCAAAGACGGTGATTATGTATGATGGTGAAAGTATTAAACGATGAAAGTTCTTTTCTTTTGGGTTTTTTCTTTCTTTTTGGGTCACCTTGCCTTGGCGGGAAACAGCTGACGTATTAAAATTTTTTATTTTAAATAGAGAATCTTTAATGATAATGGCACCAAAAAAAAAAGCAAAATTTGTTGCAATATGCAATTATGCAGGCACAAATTTTGTGGCTGGGGAGCACTTTACACAAGAGATACTGACCAATTTGATGCTATTTCAGATCATCTCCATTGCTCACACCACCCCAACTCTCGGCTATTTCGCTAGTACGTATGCTTTACCATTCAGCCATCACAACTACCCTATTTAGTGCCTGGAAGTTGGTAATTTTTCATATTTTCATTTTTTTCCCCAACAAATTCTAATTAAAAAATACAGTAGGGCCCCACTTTACGGAGTTCCGCTAATACGGAAATTTCAAATTATGACCAAAACTTGCTATACGGCTCCCCGTCTTACTGGCGCGCCCCACCCAGTTTGTTTACATTCTCTGTGAGCACATCTTTATTATGTCTGGAAACTTTAGAAAATTTCAAGTGTTTTAGTTATTTCGTATTTTATATGTACTGATAATTATACTTGTGTAACTGTACCTAAATATACTTACTGTGCTGGCATGCAGGTACACATTAAAATCACTAAGTGTCCCTCTAGACTTAACGCCATAGTAAAAATACTAATACGCAATAATAATCACTTGGGCACATTAAATGTCTTATTTTACGTTAATATAGACATTTTCATTAATCCATCTATATTTTCTTCAAAATTATATAAGAAACTCTTTACATAGCATATAAACATGCTATGTTTATATGCTATGGAGGTGTGGTAGCCGGGCGGAGAAAAAACGTTACATTTTCTCTGGTCCAGCATGTATGAATCTGCGTTTGGCCCAGTCACTCCCCTTCACATTCCACTTTTGTTTACAATTCTTGCCATGAATTCTAATCATTACTTCTCCCTTCGTTTATGATGGCATCTAAAGGTAGTTGTTAGAAACTATTAAACTCTGTGAACAAGGTATGTCGATTGTAATATGGCTCTGGGGCGCATTAAATATCGTATAGCTATGTAGGTAGGTGTAGCCCAGGCGGGCTACATCTACCGGCTACCTACACCTGACTTCCTAAGAATAAATACTACTCACGTCTCATCCTACATTAAGACTACACATATTTTAAGGTAAATAATGAGTGTAATGTATGTGTATTTTATCTCTGGGCTGCTTTAAATATCATATACAGTGGTCCCTTGGTTTTTGTTTAATCCGTTCCAGAGGGATCGACTAAAATCAAAATCGGCGAAAACCAAAACCATTTTCCCCATAAGAAATAATGTAAATTCAATTAATCCATTCCAGACACCCAGAAGTATTAAAGATAGATTTACATGCACAAAAGAATGAACATTCAACATACTTACTGATGTTGCTGGATGGAAGACAGGGAGGAGGGGAGAGGGAAGAGAGGCTATTCTTTGGAAGGGGAATCCCCCTCCATAAGGACTCCAGGTACCAAGTCCTCATCTGGGGTCACTTCCCTTCTTTGTCTTTTACTGCCACTAGGACCAGCTTGAGTCACTGCACACCTGTGGCACTAAATATCTGTCCAGAGAGCTCTGTTGCTGGCGTCTCTTTAAAATTTCCCTAAAATGGGACGAGATTGTCATTGAACATGTTGCCGAGACGGATTGCAACATCTTTGTCAGGGTGATGTTCCTCCACAAATGAAAGCACCTCGCTCCACTTTGCACAAATGTCCTTAATCTTTGAAGAAGGCACCTTACATCTCTCTTCCTCCTCCACTGAAGCAATTTCCTGAGTTGTGGTTTGATGGTGTTGCACCTCAAGCTCTTGTAGCTCTTCAGTTGTTAGATCTTCATTGTGGTTCTCCACCAACTTTTCCACATCCTCACCACTCACATCCAACCCCATGCAATTCCCCAATGCCACAATACTTTCCACAACTTTCATAGGCTCCTCAGGGTCAGCCCCAAACCCTTCAAAATCCCTCTTTCGCAACATTAGCTTCCGTGATTTCTTTTCTCTTTGCCACAATGGAACCGATGGTTGATGGGGCCTTGTATATCCTGGTGAGCTCAGCAATACGTATGCCACTATCATATTTTTCTATTATTTCTTTCTTCAGTTCTACGGTGTTCCTCACTTTCTGTACCAAAGGACTGGCACTAGGAGCTTTCTTTGGGCCCATGGTAGCTTATTTAGTAGTCACACAATAATCAAGGGCCAAAAACAATGGAGTGTTAAATGTTTTGTATGAACTCTCAGGATAATGTTCACTCAACCAGAAACAATGCTACACTGCCTGAGAATGTGCGAGGGAGGCGGGCTTGCGGCCTTTGTATGTGCGCTGGGCACTGGACAGGTTCCAGGTTCTGTACCATTGACAAAAACTAAGCCAATATTTCCACGAAAAAAGTGCACGAAAACCAAAATCACCAAAAACTGAGACAAACGAAAACCAAGGGTCCACTGTATTAAGTTTGGGACGGGGAGCCAGGGCTACCTACACCTGTCTTCCTACAAATAAGTACTACTTGCCTCTCACCCTACATTAAGACTACAAATATTTTAAGGTAAGTAATGAATGTAATTTGTACAGTAAGGCCCCAATTATACGGCAGGTTAGGTTCCAGGCTATTTTTATTCATGGTTGCGATCTTACATATTCTTGGGCTGCTGATTGTAAATATCTGAACCATTTTGCTCTATCACGTAAGGATTTTGAACAAAATACAAATTGATGATAAAAAATGTGAATTTTTAATAAATTGTTACTTTATTAAAATTAGGCAAGTAATCATGGAAAGGCACATTTAGTTTTAAGAACATATGCACTTTAAAGGAGGGGTCTGGGATAGTGACAGTTTGGAGGGACTATTCTAAACTGTAGTATCTGAGTGCCTCTGCAAAGACAGTGATTATGTATGAGTGAGGTGAAAGTGCTGAATGATGAAAGTATTTTCTTTTTGGGAATTTTCTGTTTTTGGGTCACCCTGCCTCGGTGGGAGACTGCCGACTTGTTGAAAAAAAAAATGAATTCCAAATCAACATAAATCAAATCAAATGATTTTATTAAAAAAAATGTGCTCCTAATGGTTAGCCTACATATTGAATCAAAGGAAGGAGGACTGCTTTGATTTTCACTTGTGCTGTGCATAGAGACCATTACGTTTCAATGACCAGCAGTAATCTGCCATCGTGCTGACATTCCATTTGCCCTGATATCGAGTTTCCATGGTGCAAATATCCTGACAGAACTGCTCTCCTTGTTCCTCACTGTAGTCCCCACAACTGTTGGGAAAATAGTCAAGATGTGAGTGCAAAAAGTGCATCTTCACACTCATTCTATACCCAAGTTGTTGGAAACTTGAAATCAGGTATTGTATCATTTTTTCATATTCGGGTGAGTGCCTGTTTCTCAGGAAGTTGTGGATAATCTGCTTGAATGAAAACCAGGCATTCGCCATAACACCTGCTAATGCTTCATCAATTCCTGAATCTGAGGGCCAACAAAGATTCCTGCCTTTAGCTTGCCTTCACTTATACGAGGAAACTTTGACTCCAGGTACAGTGGAACCTCGGTTTTCGTCATTAATCCTTTCCAGAGAATCTGACGAAAACCGAATTCTACGAAAACCGATGCAATATTTCCCATAAGAAATAATGTAAATCCAATTAATCCGTTCCAGACACCCAAAAGTATTAACAAAAAAATACATTTTATAGAGAATAACTATAGTTTTACATACAGAAAAGAATGAGAAATAAATATTAAGCACTATTGAAATGGATAAATGAACATTTAAATCATTTTTACCTTTATTGAAGACTCTTTTTGGTGTATGGAAAAGGTCGAGGAGGGGAGAGGGAGGAGAGTTTGTTTGGAGACCGGACAAAATGCTTCAATATGATGCTAATATCAACTCTACAGCTTGTTTATCTATCACAATTCCTCTAATATGACATAATATTAATAACATAGAAACATGATATATACTCTAGAATGAATGAAATGTCATTACGTATGTGACTAGTGGTGGTGTTGGGTTTATCAGGGCCACTGACAGCATAAGCTGTATAGTGGTGGTGTTGGGTTTATCAGGGCCACTGACAGCATAAGCCGTATAGTGGTGGTGGTGGTGGCGGCGGTAGCAGCCACCACCACTAGTCATACTGATATATTGTACATAATTTATAAATAAGAAATATTTACACTTTAATTTATAAATAAGGCAGAGGTTTAGGGTTGTGGAAGATACGCAGGGTGGTGTATGTTGTCAGTGGCCCTATATAGTACCTCCAACAACATTGGAGGAGTTAGTTTTGTGTCGTCCTTTTTCTGTCACTTAACTTACTTGCTACACTTTATCGCTGGCTGGTGCTATAGCCTTTATCGACTCCTGCTGCTTTAGTATCGTACATATCGTAGAATCACGTTTGGTACGTCCGACATGTTCGATTCATCCGACGAAATCCGAGGCGATGAATGAAAACAGACAATATTTTGACAAAAAAAGTTGTCGATAACCGAAATCGACAAAAACGGAGGTTCCACTGTACTACTTGAAAGCAGTTCCATTCTTGTTCAAGTCCTTCACAAAAATTTTCATAAGCTCTTAATTTGATGTGGAGTGGTGGCAGCAGAATTTTCTTGGGGTCAACTAGTGGCACAGTTTTCACATTGTGATTTCTGGGTAAGATGCTGGTTCTTGGTGGCCAGTCTTTTTGTTCATAGTGCTGGCTGTCTGCCCTACTATCCCAAAGACACAGGGATACTTGGTGTATCCACTTTGAAGACCTAGTAGGAGAGCAATAGCTTTTAAATCACCACAAATGAGAAAATTGTGATTCTGATACTTGATTGCAGATATTAGTGTCTTCAAATTTGTGTAAGTTTCTGACATTTGGACACTGGTCAATTGTATTAGATTTAACATTTAATTCAATATAAGGTAAGCATTTTAATTGGTAATATACCACTTTCTCATTTACTTATGTTATACGAAAAGAGAAAAGTAACGTTTCTGTTTAACCTGACAACCTGATATGATAGAGATGAATAAAAAACAATGAATCACTATTTTCCATATATATATACCGAAAAAGATACCATAGTCAATAAAAATCATGCAGACCAGTGTTATGCATAGATCTATGGCACTACCACTGATCCCACTGCCATACATCTGTGACTGCTGCTTTAGTTCTGTTAGAAATTTGTCTTGTATAATTCAATAATTGTATTTGCAGTTGACATGGGCCAACTGTGGTCAGAAGCTACAAAAGGCAAACACAATAAAGTTGCACCAACGAAAGAAGTTTTATCCTTAAGGACCTATTCTGCAAGGCGAAGGTTGAACCGGTTGCGAAGAAAGGCTTGTCGTTTCTACCAAAGTGAGGGGATGGTAGATGTTGTAGTGAAACTAGAAACAGCCATTGATAAAAAATATCTGGCTATTCGTAAAGACAGATTGACTCATGCTGATGTTGGTAAGTTTACAGTGTTTTAGAATATTTAATGTAAAAAAAAATCAGAACATGGTATTACTTTTACCTACCAGTAGAAGAGATAACCTATTTGAGTTTGCAGGTGATGAGCTCTAGCTATTGGCCACTGGAGACCGAAATTTGAGGTTAAAAGTGATTGTAAAAAGAATGAATGGGGTGGCTTTTCAGCTGGTTTTGTAGAGTAAGAAACAGTTTGAGATAGAAAAAGAGCCCGAAAAAAAGTAAACTTGATGGTGTTATATGGGGAAGTGGTTGAATATTTTTCTATAATCTTAAAAAAAAAAATCCCTGTTAAGTACATGCTGTATATGTATAGAGAATATATTGAGGTATTTAAAGCATAATATATTGTTTCCTTGTTGATTACTATTTTTTTAAAGTATTGATGTGAAATTCTTAAATGTTTGTGAAATGTGATCAATTTTATTCTTAATGTACATAAAAATGATTGATTTTTTCAGGTTTGAAGCAGGTGATGCTGCAGCTGGTGCTGTGTTACAATCCTCTTTGGCTACGCATTGGTTTGGAAACTGTCTATGGTGAATTGCTGGATCTTAACAGCAACAGTGACATGACTGGCCTCACCCAGTTTCTAATTACCAGGTTAGTCTTGTTTTATGTTAGTAAATACAAATACAGTGGTACCTCTACTTACGAGCAGCTCCCAACTCGAACAATTATGTAAGTGTATTTTTGTAGGTGCCTTTGTAAGTGTATTTTTAGGGGTCTGAAATGGATTAACCTAATTTTCATTATTTCTTATGGGAAAAAATTCCTTCGGTATCGGCACTTGAATAGCCGACTAGAACGAATTTTGCTCATAAGCAGAGGTACCACTGTACATATATTGTTTAGGTGCTCTAGCTCTCGGCCTCTTGGTATTATTTATTGATTTTTAGATTTTTTCCCAATAAAATTAATCCTGCAGCAAATAGGTTTGAAAAACTTAAACTTCCTGTTGAAATTTGGCAGCAAATCCCTTTGTGTTGTGTAATAGGCATATTACAATTCATAGTTATTGGCATGTTATAATTATGTATAAAAAAAAATTATATCTATGCCACAAAAATTAAAGTAAAGGCCAGTACAATGATTAAGATTGTTCTTCACTTTATATCACTCCATCCCAGATTGAGAGAGAATTTGTGTGTCTGAAGCTGCATGCTTAAATCAGACTCCCACAGTTTCAAGAATTTCCCTGGTTCTTAACCTGGTAACAAAGTTTAAATCTAAATCATATGGAACTGTTATTTCATTATATGAAAGTAATTTCCATAAAATCTTTTAAGTCCAGAATAGTCTGGTAAATCAAGACAAATTATAAAATAGGATTTTATGTAACCATTTTCTTTTATGTGATAGACTATTACAGAATGCATCCCATTAAAGAATCAATTACGGTAAACCCTCCATCTAGCGAACCTTCATTGAACAGACTTCAGAAATACTGTACAGTGGTCCCTCGGTTTTTGCCGAAAATTCGTTCCAGAATGCTGCTCAAGTGCCATTACCGAACGAATTTACTTCCTTAAGAAATAATGTCACATAGGTTAGTCTATTTCAGACCCCCAAAAATACACTTGCAACAGCACTTACAAAAATACACTTACATAAATGTTCGAGTTTGGAGATGCACGAAAACCGAGGGACCACTGTATAGGATAAAATCTATTAAGTCGATTGATTTGTAAACAGTGGACAATACATATATTGGTTGCAGATTTTTCCATTAGTTACGACCATGGCAGACTATATCTATCCACTTTGATTGCCATTAATGGCTACCTGTTTTACCCTGCTGTTAATTAATAAATCAAGGGTTTATGGTACATGATCACAATTATATTTAATTACAATTGTCTTCACTCCTTGATAATTATCTATAATTAATAATGATCCTAACTAGTAAGCAAGATTGATTTTATTTAATCATTAAAATTTGTTTTCTAAAGTTTTCTTTACATATTGGTTTAAACATATTGAGATACAAATGAATATTAATGTTTGTTTTAATTTGTAATTTTCCTAAATAATAGTTGTAATATTTGATATTTATAAATGTATTTTTTTTGCCTTGGTAATGCTGATATTTCTTCAGATTTTTAATTCTTTTTCTTTTAGGTTGCTAAATAATCCTGACATAGCAGCACAATATGCCCACCCTTCAGTTCCACATTCCTACCGCACCGGTTATGATGAGGCCATAAAAAATTTCCAACTGAAGAAGTTCCTCTTGCTGGTGCTGTTTTTAGACCGTGCCAAAACCTTGCGTCTTATTGACCATGATCCATGCCTTTTCAACAAGAATGCCGAGCATAAGGTATGTTTATTGCAACCAATGAGAAACTGTGATTACACTTTGCTCTCTAGGAGCTTAATTGGGCTAATTTGTATTGGCTTGATAGTCTCTGGAGAGCAAAAGGCAGTTGTAGTAAATCTCTCATTAGTTGCTCGTGTCATACCTAACATTGTTGATAACTCTACCAATATTTGCATATGTTCATTGCTGTTTGATGTATGCAGGCATAATTCATATCAATTTATTTAACATGACTTAGGTTAAATCATTAAATGAAATTTGACAGCTAATCATGTTATTTTATTGCTGTGCAAGTCAAATTGTGTATGTGAGGGGTAAGATAAAGGATTAGTTTAGTATTCATTTTATTGTTATGGATTAACTGCCAAATTTTTATTAAACATTTACAGTGGAACTTCCTGGAGTTTGTTTTTAATTCATTCCAGAGAGTTTGACGAAAACCAAATTCGACGAAAACTAAAGCAATATTTCCCATAAGAAATAATGTAAATCCAATTAATCCGTTCCAGACACCCAAAAATATTAACAAAAAATACATTTTATAGAGAAGAACTAGTTTTGCCTAAAATGGGACACAGCATTGTCATTGAACATGTTGCAGACATTGCTTGCAACAGCTTTGTTAGGGTGATATTTCTCCACTAAACTTTGCACCTCACTCCACTTTGCACAAATGTCCTTAATCACTGAAGAAGGCATATTCTTCCCTCTTTTCCTCCTCCTCTGAAGCAATTTCCTCAGCTGTGATCTGTTGCTGTTCCAGTTGAAGGTGTTGCAGCTCTTCAGTGGTTAGCTCTTCCCTGTGGTTGTCCACCAACTCTTCCACATCCTGGCCACTCACATCCAACCCCATGGACTTCCCCAAAACCACAATAGATTCCACAACAGGCGATATTTAAGCGCCCAAAGCCATATTATTACCATCGACATACCATGTTCACCGAGTTTAATCATTTCTAACAACTACCTTTAGATGCCATAAACAAAGGGAGAAGTAATGAATAATTCATGCCGAGAATTGTAAACAAAAGCGTTATGTATTAAGGAGGGTGACTGGGCCAACGCAGATTCATAAAAGTTTTCTCTGGTGCTGGACCAGAGAAAACATAATGTTTTCCTTCCACCCGACTACCACCCCTCCATGGCATATAAACATTGCATGTTTATTATTATTTTTTTTTTATTAACACATCGGCCGATTCCCACCAAGGCAGGGTGGCCCGAAAAAGAAAAACTTTCATCATCATTCACTCCATCACTGTCTTGCCAGAGGGGTGCTTTACACTACAGTTATAAAACTGCAACATTAACACCCCTCCTTCAGAGTGCAGACACTGTACTTCCCATCTCCAGGACTCAAGTCCGGCCTGCCGGTTTCCCTGAATCCCTTCATAAATGTTACTTTGCTCACACTCCAACAGCACGTCAAGTATTAAAAACCATTTGTCTCCATTCACTCCTATCAAATACGCTCACACATGCTTGCTGGAAGTCCAAGCCCCTCGCACACAAAACTTCCTTTACCCCCTCCCTCCAACCTTTCCTAGGCAGACCCCTACCCCACCTTCCCTCTACTACAGATTTATACACTCGAAGTTATTCTGTCTCGTTCCATTCTCTCTACATGTCCAAACCACCTCAACAACCCCTCCTCAGCTCTCTGGATAATAGTTTTGGTAATCCCGCACCTCCTCCTAATTTCCAAACTCCGAATTCTCTGCATTATATTCACACCACACATTGCATGTTTATATGCTATGTAACATGTTTCTTATATAATTTTGAAGAAAATATCATAGATGGATTAATGAAAATGTCTATATTAACATAAAATAAGTCATTTAATGTGCCCAAAAGTGATTATTATTACGTATTAGTTCGGTTCGGCTGACGAAAACCAAGGTGACAAACGAAAACTGGGACAATATTTTGATGAAAAAAGTCGTCGAAAACGAATTTGACGAAAACCAGGGCAAATGAAAACCAAGGTTCCACTGTAGTTTGTACAGCCCAATAATGAATATTATGTATATGATATTGATTGTAAATTATAATGGGCTGTAAATTGTCTGAGTGTAACAATGAATTTTGAATTTTCAGGAAAACCTTTAAAATATTTAATGCTATGCATTGTTGCAAAATTTCAATCCCTGTGTTCAGATTTCTATTTTTATTTTGATTACTTGATAGCATTTATGTGCAAGGGTTATGTATGCATTTTTAAAGGTTTAAATCTTCTAATGCCATATACATTTCCAAAACTCACTCTGAATGTAAAGCATTGGTATGCAAGGATACATTATGGCACACCACTATGAATAAATATTAGCAAAATTGGGCACTAAATCATATGGAGAGTGCAAAATTGGCTTTTTGTGCATAAATTAATTTCCAGTCATTGTCTGCCAAGGCCCAACAAAAATCACAATTGTTAAATATTTATAGATTTTTGCAAAGCTTCATATGTGAATGCTGGCTTGAGTAGCACATACTTCGTGCACTGATTCCATTGAAGTATAGCAGAACAAGTAAATTTTAGAGGGAATACTATAATTTGCAGTGCTCTTCTTATGTTAAATAAAACATTTTGAAAATTAATGGATAGAACCAATTTTTTCTTGCAGGCAAGCAGGGATATCTTGATTGCCTTTGCCAGAGAGTTTCTCTCTGGTATAGGAGATATAACCAAGCACTTGGCATATCATGGCTACAACATCAGTCACAGACAGACTGCCTTAGAAGAGTTTGATTATGCTGTCACAAATTTAGCCGTAGATTTACGCTGTGGTATCCGGTTAACGTAAGTAAAAGTAATGTGTATATGTATTTTCTAAATATTTTTATATTTTGAGTTTCTCATCTAGGTAGACTGTAGATGACATTCATCATCACTCACTGTTAACTGATTCCAGAAGGCACCAAACTTCATGGTGCAATGTAAATTCAGTGTCACAACCTCTCTCCTTTAATTTTAGAGTGAAGGCACTGTACTTTCCAATTTTTAAACTATTGTGGGTAGCCATCTTCCTTATCCCCAGTATCTCTTGATCAATTGGCTTGTTTATCAGAGCTTGCCACTTTCAGTTTAGACAGTGTACAACACTCAGACATGCTTGCTGTGTCTGCCATCCTCTCTGATTGTCCATGTTTCCTACAAACTGATTTATTAACTGACACCCATTTCCTTCATCAGCTGTAAGCCTCATCCTTTCAATTGATGTATTTCCTAGCCACCTCTCTTGCCTCCCTCTTCCCTCAACCTTTTGTATTCTCCTTTTCCCCTACCATTGCTATTTCTTTCACCTCTGGCATGCAGTACTGCATAACCCTTATCAGCAGCAACAGCCTGGTTGACCAGGCAAGCACTAGACGAGCCTGGCCCATGGCCGTGCTCCGAGAGTAGTGAAACTCGTGAAACTCTTCAAAGGTAAAGGTATATCAAAGGTATGAGTTTAACATTTGTGCTAGGGCCTATGTTATTGTTATTAATGTGCCAAAACATTAGCATTCAGTTAAACTGCCTCCCACACTTTCAACCTCATATTCCTTGATTTCATGGGCCATATACCTAGGTGTCCTTGGGAAACAACAGGCCCAGTGGACTCCACAGAAAAGAAGCAAGTTATGCAGGGTTAGGCAGGAAGTGGGCATTTGACCCTCCAACAGGAGTTATTTTGAAATTTTTCTGAAGGATGGGTGGGGATGTTGCAGTTCAGAGTGCCATTTGAATTTTGATGTCTAAGCATTTTTGGTAAAGCAACCATTGAAAGAATTATGGTTGATGAGTGTCCCTCTTTGGGTCACCCTACCTTGGTGAAAAATGGCCCACATGGTTATAAAGAAAAAAATCTTAATCTAGAAAATTGGTAAGCTTAATTTTAAATGTCTCCATGGGGAAGTGGAACAGAATTCTTCCTCTGTAAGCCATGCGTGGTGACTAAAATGCCGGGAGCAAGGGGCTAGTAACCCCTTCTCCTGTATACATTACTAATGTTAAAAAGAAACTTTTGTTTTTCTTTTTAGACCACCCTGCTTCGGTGGGAAGAAAAGTTTTAAATGTAAAAAAAAAAAAAAAAAAAATCCAGTTGTGAATACAATTTTTTTTTACCACATCTGCAATTATATTTAACTATTTTTTGTATTTCAGTCGTGTGATAGAAATGTTGACCCAGAAATTTGATTTAAGCTCCAAGTTACGGGTCCCAGCAATTAGTCGTATGCAGAAGATCTTCAACACAGATGTTGCCATGGCTGTTTTAGAGAGTGAGGGCTGTGTAGGAGTGAAGTCCAAGTTTCCATCCAAGGATCTTGTTGATGGTCATCAGGAACAGACTCTTACCCTGCTTTGGACTATTATTTTTAACTTCCAGGTAAATCTTGTAGTATATAAGGATGTGTTTCCTATCAAACAGTAAGTAATTCTATTATATGGGTATTTTGAGTAAGACTTCTAAGAAAATTGTGCAAGTAGGGGCTTAGTAGTATATAAGTATTGATTTGTACAAAAGTATGGTTTGTTTAAATTTTTGGGGTAAAGGTGTACTGCAATTTAAGTAATTCTGTTTAACATAAGTATTACTGGCTGGTATTTGATAAAATGAGGACAATGTTAGGTTATAGGCACAATGCGGAAACCAAAACCATTTTCCCCATAAGAAATAATATAAATCCAATTAATCCATTCCAGACACCCAAAAGTATTTAAAAAAAAAAAAACATTTTAGAGATTAAATATAGATTTACATACAGAAAAGAATGGCAAATCAATATAAACCACTAATAAAATGTATAAATGAACATTTATCACACCTTTATTAAAGACTCTTGATGGTGTATGGAAGACAGGGGAGAGGGAGGTGAGTTTGTTTGGAGACAGGACAAAATGCTTGAATATGACACTATTATCAACTCTACGGCTTACTTATCTATCACAATTCATCTAATAAGACATAATAAACAATATTAATAACATAGAAACATGTATACTCTAGAATGAATAAAATGTCATTACGTATGACTAGTGGTGGTGGTGTTGGGTTATCAGGGCCACTGGCAGCATAGAGGTGGCGGCGGTGTTGTCAGTGGCCCTATATACCTCCAGTAACATTGAAGGAGTTTAGTTTCGTGCCGTTCTTTTTCTATCCCTTAATCATTTAACTTACTTGCTACACTGTTAATGTTACACTTTATCGCTGGCTGGCGCTATAGCCTTTATCGACTCCTGCTGCTTTAGTATTGTACATATCGTAGAATCACTGAAGAAGGCACATTCTCCCCTCTCTCTTCCTCCTCCACTTTGGTACTTTGCTATTTCTTTCTTTCTTTAATTCTATCATGTTTCTTACCTTCTTTACCAAAGGCCTAGCACTAGGAGTTTTCTTTGGGGCCATAGTGGCTTATTTAGTGGTTGCAGTCACAAAAAACACTGGATTACTGTACTGTATTGCGAAATGTTTCGTGTGAATGCAGGGTGTGATGCTCACTCGCCGAGAAATAATAGCAGACTGGCGCTGAATGTGTTTGTGGTAGGCTTTGTGTGCGCAGGGCCACTGGGACATGTTCCATACCACCGCCGAAATCTAAGGAAAAACACGAAAACCACGGCTATATTTTGACGAAAAAATTGGCCGGTAACCAAAATTAATAACCAAAACTCAAGAAAACCTAGGGTTCACTGTAATAATAATAATAATGCAAATAAATGTATGAAAGAGGGGAAGGTACCTAGGGATTGGCAGATAACATGTATAGTTCCTTTATATAAAGGGAAGGAGGATAAAAGAGATTGTAAGAATTATAGGGGAATAAGTTTACTGAGTGAGTGTGTGGGGAGTTTTGAACCAAGTGAGAGAGTAATTGTGGTTGGGGATCTTATTGCTAAAGTGGGTAAAAATGTTGTGGAGGGAGTAGTAGGTAAATTTGGGGTGCCAGGGGTAAATGTAAATGGGGAACCATTAATTGAGCTATGTGTAGAAAGAGGTTTGGTAATAAGTAATACATATTTTATGAAAAAGAGGATAAATAAATATACAAGGTATGATATAGCACGTAAGGAAAGTAGTTTGTTGGATTATGTATTAGTGGATAAAAGGTTGATGGGTAGGCTTCAGGATGTACATGTTTATAGAGGGGCAACGGATATATCGGATCATTATTTGGTTGTAGCTACAGTTAGAGTAAAAGGTAGATGGGACAAAAAGAAAATGGCAACAGCAAGTAAGAGAGAGGTAAAAGTGTATAAACTAAGGGAGGAGGAACTATTGGCAGAAAGGTGGGATAATGCAAGTATGAGTAGTGGGGGGGTTGAAGAGAGTTGGGATAGTTTTAAAAATGCAGTATTAGAATGTGGAGCAGAAGTTTGTGGGTATAGGAGGGTATGTGCAGGAGGAAAGAGGAGTGAGTGGTGGAATGAAGAAGTAAAGGGTGTGATAAAAGAGAAAAAGGTAGCTTATGAGAGGTTTTTACAAAACAGAAGTGTAAATAGAAGAGCAGAGTATATGGAGAGTAAAAGAAAGGTGAAGAGAGTGGTGAGAGAGTGCAAAAGAAGAGCGGATGAAAGAATGGGAGAGGCTCTGTCAAGAAATTTTGCTGAAAACAAGAAAAAATTTTGGAGTGAGATAAACAAGGTAAGAAAGCCTAGGGAACGAATGGATTTGTCAGTTAAAAACAGAGTAGGGGAGTTAGTAGATGGGGAGCTGGAGGTATTGGGTAGATGGCGAGAATATTTTGAGGAACTTTTAAATGTCGATGAAAAAAGGGAGGCGGTATTTTCATGTACTGGCTAGGGAGGTACAACATCGTTTAGGAGTGAAGAAGAGCAGGATGTGAGTGTGGGGAGGTGCGTGAGGCATTACGTAGAATGAAAGGGGGTAAAGCAGCTGGAACTGACGGGATCATGACAGAAATGTTAAAAGCAGGGGGATAGTGCTGGAGTGGTTGGTATTTTTGTTTAATAAATGTATGAAAGAGGGAAGGTACCTAGGGATTGGCAGAGAGCATGTATAGTTCCTTTATATAAAGGGAAGGGGATAAAGAGTGTAAAATTATAGGGGAATAAGTTTATTGAGTATACCAGGTAAAGTGTATGGCAGGGTTATTATTGAAAGAATTAGAGGTAAGACAGAGAGTTGGATTGCAGATGAGCAAGGAGGCTTTAGAGTGGGTAGGGGATGTGTAGATCAAGTGTTTACAGTGAAGCATATATGTGAACAGTATTTAGATAAAGGTAGAGAAGTTTTCATTGCATTTATGGATTTAGAAAAGGCATATGATAGTGGATATGGGAGCAATGTGGCAAATGTTGCAAGTGTATGGAATAGGTAGTAAGTTACTGAAGGCTGTAAAGAGTTTTTATGAGGATAGTGAGGCTCAGGTTAGGGTGTGTAGGAGAGAGGGAGATTACTTCCCGGTAAAGTAGGTCTTAGACAGGGATGTGTAATGTCACCATGGTTGTTTAATATATTTATAGATGGGGTTGTAAAAGAAGTAAATGCTAGGGTGTTGGGGAGAGGGGTGGGATTAAATTATGGAAATTAAATGCAAATGGGAGTTGACAGTTACTTTTTGCTGATGATACTGTGCTTATGGGAGATTCTAAAGAAAAGTTGCAAAGGTTAGTGGATGAGTTTGGGAGAGTGTGTAAAGGTAGAAAGTTGAAAGTGAACATAGATAAGAGTAAGGTGATGAGGGTATCAAACGATTTAAATAAAGAAAAATTGGATATCACATTGGAGAGAGGGATTATGGAAGAAGTAAATGTTTTCAGATATTTGGGAGTTGACGTGTCAGCGGATGGGTTTATGAAGGATGAGGTTAACTATAGAATTGATGAAGGAAAAAAGGCGAGTGGTGCGTTGAGGTATCTGTGGAGACAAAAAACGTTATCCATGGAGGCAAAGAAGGGAATGTATGAAAGTATAGTGGTACCAACACTCTTATATGGGTGTGAAGCATGGGTTGCAAATGCTGCAGCGAGGAGGAGGCTCAAGGCAGTGGAGATGTCATGTCTATGGGCAATGTGTGGTGTAAATATTATGCAGAAAATTCGGAATGTGGAAATTAGGAGAAGGTGTGGAGTTACTAAAAGTATTTGTCAGAGGGCTGAAGAGGGGTTGTTGAGGTGGTTTGGTCATTTAGAGAGAATGGATCAAAGTAGAATGACTTGGAGAGCATATAAATCTATAGGGGAAGGAAGGCGGGGTAGGGGTCGTCCTAGAAAAGGTTGGAGAGAGTGGGTAAAGGAGGTTTTGTGGGCGAGGGGCTTGGACTTCCAGCAAGCATGTGTGAGCGTGTTAGATAGGAGTGAATGGAGACGAATGGTTTTTGGGACATGACGATCTGTTGGAATGTGAGCAGGGTAACATTTTGTGAAGGGATTCAGGGAAACCAGTTAATTGATTTAGTTGGACTTGAGTCCTGGAAATGGGAAGTACAATGCCTGCACTTTAAAGGAGGGTCTGGGATAGTGACAGCTGGGAGGGACTATTCTCAGCTGTCGTATCTGAGCGCCTCTGCAAAGACAGTGATTATGTATGAGTGTGGTGAAAGTGTTGAATGATGATGAAAGTATTTTCTTTTTGGGGATTTTCTTTCTTTTTGGGTCACCCTGCCTCGGTGGGAGACGGCCGACTTGTTGGGAAAAAAAAAAAATAATGCAAACTTTATATTAGTTCAAATCATATTTTTAATTTCCAAGTTTAATATTTTTTTCTTCCCTCTTACTTCTGATTTTTAAATGGTATTAATCAGGTAGTAATTTAGGGTATCAGGAGACCCATATTTGTACTAAAGGCAGGAAGTTAGTAAATGCTCTCCAAGGAATGGGTGGGGATGTTATGGGTCAGTTTGTCATTTGAATTGTGATGTCTGGACACTTCTGGCAAGATACTACGTATTGAATGAGTGATGGTGAATGGTTTCCATCTTTGGATCACCATACCTTAGTGGGAAATGGCCATTGGTAATAAAAATAGTAAGTATAGTAGCAATCTAGTTATGGAGTTTCATTTTTTATTTTATAAATGTATTAACTTTTTGTTTTTTCATGGTATTTTTCCTCAAATGGGGTAATGTTCTGATATTAAAGTAGCTTTTTATATAAAATGTAATTGTGCTTCAACAAGAACAATGGTTGGATTGCCTGATAATATAGCTATCATTATACTAATTTTTCGTAATCTTTACAGGTGTCTGTGATGGTATGTGAAGCTCGTTTACGTGAGGAAATAGACTACCTTCACAGATCTCTTGTTGTGCGTTCTCAGCTTGAAGAACCAGCTCGTGCAGGCTTGGAACTGGTCTCTGAAGCAATTGTACAACTAAGCCAGTTAACAAAGAATGAATTAGGCACAATGGAGAGAGTTCTGGCATACCTCAAGTTATGGGCTCAGTTTACTTGTGCACACTATGGATTAGAGGTATGGTTTATTTCTAGACATGTACTGTATTGTGTACCCCCCTTTATAAAGCATATGCAAGGCCTGTCTAGGAGTATGCAGTACTGACATGGAACCCACACTTGGAAAATCGTATTAAGAAAATTGCCAAGATATGCACTGAGGCTTGTCCCAGAGCTAGGGGATATGAGCTACATGGAGAGGCTAATAGAATTTAATCCCACAACATTGGAGAACAAAAGAATCTGGGCAGACATAACAGTATAAAAAATATTCAGAAATTGGTAGACAGGGTAGACAAGGATAGGCTATTTGAGGTGCTTGCTGGAACAGATAAGCCACAGTGATGACAGGAAGTATTTGTCTCAGGATGTTCAGGAAGTGGAATGACCTGGGTGAAGAAGTGGGGAAAGGCTTCATCATAATTTTAAGAGCAGTACAAAAAGGCCCACAATGCTAGAAGGGAGTGAATGTAGCAACCAGCCAGTTAAGAGGCAGGGTCAGGAGCTAGGACAAGATCTTGGCAACCACTATAGGCGAGCCCCCTCAACGCAAGTCCAGGCACCTTATTCTCCCACCATAAATGGCATGTGGTTTGGTGAGGGAGGTGAAGTTAGTGTAGGTGTGGTGTGTGGAACAGTATATTATCTGGAACTGTTTTGGCTGTTAACTACTAGTAGCAAGCATCGAAGATATTTATTTGTTTTGGCTGTTAATAGCTGGCATTAAAGATGTTTATTTTTTCCTCAGGTTGATAATCTAACTGTTTCATTCTCTGATGGTCGAGCACTGTGTCTTCTCCTTCACCATTATTATCCTGATCTGTTGCCCATGAGTCTTATTAACTGGCAGACTACACAGAACCTACCAAATCAGGTAAATATTGGTCAAAGATCTTTTATTATATACTTTATGTAAGAGATCTTAACTTACTTGCTACACTGTTAATGCTACACTTTATCGCTGGCTGGCACTATAGCCTTTATCAACTCCTGCTGTTTTAGTATCATAACATATCGTAGAATCGCTGAATCACTTAAGAAGACATTCTCCCTAGTGCCAGCCCTTTACCAAAGGGCTGGCACTAGGAGATTTCTTTGGGCCCATGGTGGCTTATTTAGCAGTTGCAAGCATTAAAAACAATGGAAAAATGACAAAATGTATGGTATGAATGCGTGGGTGGCGGTCACTCGCTGGTAAACAATGGCACACTGACTCTGGATAGAGCGTTGTGCCATCCCAGGGCATGTGTACACGTCCAAGACGAATAGAGTTTTCCGAGCGGATCATCGTATACCGAACCATTATTTTTACGGAAAAATGTATCGTTTTCCGAATTTATCGTAATCTGACGCCAACGTAATCCGGGGGTCCACTGTACACATACCGAACACAGTTTGGTCCCCTGCATACTAGTTTCAGTTTTATGGTTAGCAGAATTTTTTGCTTTGACTAATTCATGATGTGCTGTATTTAGAGATGTATGAAAATGGGTACAGTGGTGAGCTTTTCTTAAAACCCACGAGTTTTTAATAACTGGTGGGCAAGTGCACAAACCTTTATTACCTTCTGTATATCAGTCTTGATGTTGCCGTTCCTTCACCTATTCTTTAATTTTCTGACTACCTATTTAATTAAAGCTCTTCCTCTTCTGTCATGAAATTGTTTGCTTCTATTTTATCTGTTCAACAATTTCTGATCTTTCTTGTTTTCCTTCAAAGCTTACTGAACTGTCGTATCTGTGCGCCTCTGGCAATACAGTGATAGTGTGAATGATTGTGAAAGTTTCTTTTTTTTTTTTTGGGTCATGGTCCCTCGGTCCGAGACTGCCAGTATGTTAAGAAACATCTTAATAAACTAACCCATCTTTATAGAAATAATTTTTTTACATGTACAGTGGACCCTCTGTTTTTGTTACCTCCAAACTCTAACAATTATGTAAATGTATTTTTGTAAGAGCTTTTGTAAGTGTATTTTTGGGGTTCTGAAACGACTAATCTAATTTACATTTGTCCTTATGGGAACAAATTCGTTCGGTAATGGCACTCAAACAGCATTCTGGAAAGAATTTTCAACGAAAACCGAGGGTGCACTGTATATGGCACTTTTATTCATTTCTCTAATTCCTGGTTTTCCTCAGGGTGTAGATTTGGAGGTTTCATTGGATGACAGCTTCAGTGAGATGGCCTACACAGACATGAGTACCAAAGAAGAATTCAATAAGAGACTTTTACTTGAAAAGGAGAACTTCACTGTTTTCATTGACAAGGTATGATGTAGGATCAAGTTGTAAAACTACAGTTTATTATTTTTACCTGTATTTAACATGAAATGTTTCCAAAATCTGACATGGATGAGACCTAAACAATTTTCTAAATTTAGATTTTTCATGAACATGGTTAGACCCAGGAAAATACCTGAAAGTTAAGAGAACCTTCCTTAGCCATCATGTTCATCACTATTAAACACATCTAAACTACAGCCTCTCCTCACTTAGCGACGTACTCGTTTACTGACGACTCGGACTTACGACGGGGTCTCTGACCAGTATGCATACCTAAATAATGTATATTAGAGCTGATTTCCTCTATTCTGTTTATTACAATATACAGTACACTACTGTATAAACATTTAAATATATACTAAATATGTTATAAATGGTGTAAGGGTGACATTAAAGCAATATCAAAGATGGTTGACATAAACCCACTACCATTATAGTATGCTCCTTTTTTAGCGACTAATTTGTTTACAGACGTAGTATTAGGAACGGAAGTCCTTCGTTAAGTGAGGAGAGGCTATATTATAATTTGATGGACAGTCTTTATAAGAGTTATCTTTCAATGGCACCTTCACATGGCAAGCCTTTATTAAGATTTTGCTCAGTGGAAGCTTTATGAAGTTATATAAAACTGATTTTCTTTTACAAAGGCCAACCGTCAGGTGCTTAGTAATTTGGGTCAGGTGATTGAAGATGCAGGTGAGTATCAGTTGTAGTGGGGTGCTGAAAATTGAAATAGGTGATGAGGTGAAGGCGATTCATGGTAGATCAGGGGACCTGGTACTCGGTGTCTAACTCTTTCCAAGCATTTCAGTGCCCTTTTAAAAAATCCATTCTGAGTGTATAATCTTTCAACAAACTGGCCAAATCCCACTGAGGCAGGGTGCTCCAAAAGAAAAAACAAAAATTTATCCTTTTAAATTTAGTAATAGTGGAACCTTGGTTTTCACATGCCCTAGTTTGTATGTAAGACTAGTTATTCTCTATAAATTTTTTTTTTTGGGGGTGTCTGGAACATATTAATTTGATTATTTCTTATGGGAAATATTAACAAAAAAAATATATTTAGGGCATGGCATATGAAAACCGAGGTTCCACTGTGTATACAGGAGAAGGGGTTACTAGCCCCCTTGCTCCCAGCATTCTAGTCGCCTCTTACGACACACGTGGCTCATGGAGGAAGAATTCTGTTCCACTTCCCCATAGAAAAAAAAAAGTAGGTAGGTTTGGGTCAATGAACTTTTGACTAGTGAGACGAAAGCGAATGTACCAGGCCATATGGCTGGGCTATAATATTGTCTTAAAATAACACACAATGATAGTGTCCAAATGGCAAAGGGCAAGATCACAAAAAAATTTGAGGCATAGACAGGGTAGGCTAAGATAGTCTGTTTATCATTGACATAATAAGAAGTCAGAAATATTGGAAAACATTTCTTGAACACCAGTGATAAATTAATTGAACATTGACACAGTGGATGCTGACCCCCATACAGGGGTTCAGAAGTAGATGACCCAGTTAATGGAAAGCTAATGGGTAGAATAGAACTCGCTGCAAATTCAAATGTGTGTGTTCTTAGCTGGTCAATACAACATTCAGAAACCATAAAGACTTGTTAAAGATTTTTTTATGTAAGACCTGTTATTGAATAAAGCTGATTCTGCCAGAATCTTTAATATATAATGACATTTTACTTAAAAAATTCAGATTAAAAAAGATCATGGAAACCAGTCATCCAAATTGGTGCCTCAGCTGAAGAAAATGTCCTAATAGGAAATTGAGTCAGCTTTCCCATTTGGAAAATAAAATAAGAGTGGATGTGCTAAAAAAGTGGTGTACCCTGGGACATATAGTAGACAGCTAGGCTTTTTACTAATAAGGATATGAAAGTGTATGCTAAGAAGCTACACATACAATCAAGATAAGTATAGAATCTTTTTAAACTTGTACTAAAGTAGTGGAAAGACCTGGACAATGATGTGTGAAATCTAAAGCCAAGACAGCAATGTCTTGGTGTCTGTAATAAATACAATACTCCTTGAATTTATATCAAGAGGTATAAGTAACAAAAGTCTCAAGGTTGTACTACAACTCTACATCTTTGGTAAGGCCTCATTATCCATTGCAGTTTTGGTCTCCCATCTATAGAATGGATACATGTGTGCTGGAGAACACAGGAGGATGACAAAGGTTAGTCCACTATATAAGAAATCTTTCCTATGAAGATAGAGCCTTGAACCTATACTCTCAGGATGTGGACAAAATAGAAATGATTGAGGTGTACAAGTGGACGACAGGAGATGTGAATAAGGGTAAAGGAGATGTATATACACAAATAACCCCGCATGTAGGAGGAGAGAATCACGGAAAAAGGTATAAATCGAGCGATAAGGATTCCCAACCAAGAAAGAATTTTGAGCAATGGATTTATGTTAGACAAACCCAGATTTAGAAATAATAGAGGAAAATTATGGTAAGGGAATAGAATTATTCAATGGAATAAGCTCCCTCGTGGCATTGAATTTAATGCTGTGGGAAACTTTAAAAATTAGACATGCATAAGTGAGAAGGGTTGGGTGTGAGAAGTCTCAGATGGGGCAGTAGGCCTAATACAGTGCTCTGTAATCTCAGTGGTCATAAAGGGCTTCACCAGTAGTCATGACAGCTAATTCACTGTGTAATTTCCATGATAATTTATCATAAGGAAGTAAGGAATGGTATTAAACTCTCCCTCTTTTCATAGGTTATTATTTATTTCATACAATATTGTGGTTTTCCTACATGGGGAAGTGGAACAGAATTCTTCCTCTGTAAACCATGCGTGTTGTAAGAGGCAACTAAAATGCTGGGAGCAGGGGGCTAGTAACCCCTTCTGTATATATTACAGCCTCCTCACTTAATGATGGAGTTCCATTCCTAAGACCACGTCAGTAAACAAATTCGTCGCTAAGCAAGGAGCATACTATAATGGTAATGGGTTTGTCATCCATCTTTGATATTGTTTTAATGTCACCTTTGCACTATTTATAAAAATTTTAGTATATTTTGTACAGTAGTGTACTTTTTATTTTTTTTTATCAACACATTGGCCGTTTCCCACCAAGGCAAGGTGGCCCGAAAAAGAAAAACTTTCATCACTCACTCCATCACTCTTGCCAGAGGCATGCTTACACTACAGTTATAAAACTGCTACATTAACACCCCTCCTTCAGAGTGCCGGTACTGTACTTTCCCATCTCCAGGAATCAAGTCTGGCCTGCCAGTTTCCCTAAATCCCTTCATAAATGTTACCTTGCTTACACTCCAACAGCACAAAGTCCTAGAAACCATTTGTCTCCATTTGCTCCTGACACACTTACGCACACTTGCTGGAAGTCCAAGCCCCTCGCACACAAAACAACCTTTACCCCCTACCCCGCCTTCCCTCCACTACAGATTTATACAATCTCGAAGTCATTCTATTTTGTTACATCCTCTTTACATGTCCAAACCATCTCAATAACCCCTCCTCAGCCCTCTGGATAATAGTTTTGGTAATCCCACACCTCCTCCTAATCTCCAAACTACGGATTCTCTGCATTATATTCACACCACACATTGCCCTCAGACATGACATCTCCACTGCCTCCAGCCTTCTTGTTGCAACATTCACAACCCATGCCTCACACCCATACAAGAGGTTGGTAAAACTATACTCTCATACATTCCCCTCTTTGCTTTCATGGATAAAGTTCTCTGTCTCCACAGACTCCTCAGTCACCACTCACTTTTTACCCTTGTTAATTCTGTGATTCACCTCATCCTTCATAGACCCATCTGCTGACACATCCAAATATCTGAACACATTTACCTCCTCCATACTCTCTCCCTCCAATCTGATATCCAATCTTCCATTACCTAATTTTTTTGTTATCCTCATCACCTTACTCTTTAATGTATTCACTTTCAATTTCCTTCTTTTACATACCCTACCAAACTCATCCACCAACCTCTGCAAATGTGACAACTTCCACTTTGTGTTAGATTCTTTATCTTTTAACCCCACACCTCTTTTCAACACCTGAGCATTCACTTCTCTTACAACTCTATCAATTAATATATTGAACAACCATGGTGACATCACATCCCTGTCTAAGGCCTACCTTTACTGGGAAATAATCTCCCTCTCACCTACATACTCTAACCTGAGCCTCATTATCCTCGTAAAAACTTTTCCCCGCTTTTAATAACCTACCTCCTATTCCATACATTTGCAACATCTGCCACATTGCCCCACCCTATCATATGCCTTTTCAAATCCATAAATGCCACAAATACCTCTACCCTTATCTAAATGCTGTTCACCTAGGTTTCACTGCAAACACTTGGTCTACACACCCCCTACCCCGCCTTGTTAATCTGTTATCCTGCTCTCCGTCTTGCTCTTAATTCTTTCAATAATAACTCTACCATACACTTTACCAGGTATACTCAACAGACTTATTCCCCTATAATTTTTACACTTTTGTTCCTTTGCCTTTATACAAAGGAACTATGAATGCTCTCTGCCAATCCTTAGGTACCTTACCCTCTTCCATACATTTATTAAATAAAAACACTAACCACTCCAAAACTATATCCCCACCTGCCTTTAACATTTCTATTTTTATCCCATCAATCCCAGCTGGTTTACCCCCTTTCATTCTATTCACTGCCCCATGCACCTAACCCCCACACACAACTGGTTCTTCCTCACTCCTGTGAGATGTTATTCCTACTTGCCCTATACACAAAATCACGGCTTCCCTATCTTCATCAACATTTAACAATTCCTCAAAATATTCCCTCCATCTTCCCGATACCTCTAACTCTCCATTTAATAACTCCTCTTATTTTTAACTGGCAAATCCATTCTTTCCCTAGGCTTTCTCAACTTATTAATCTCACTCCAAAACTTTTTCTTATTTTCAACCAAATTTGTTGATAACATCTCACCCACCCTCTCATATGCTCTTTTTACATTGCTTCACCACTCTTAACCTCTCTTTTTCTCTCCATATACTCCTCCCTCCTTGCATCACTTCTACTTTGTAAAAACCTCTCATATGCTAACTTTTTCTCTCTTGCTACTCTCTCTACATCATCATTCCACCAATCACTCTTCTTCCCTCCCGCACCCACTTTCCTATAACCACAAACTTCTGCTGAACACACTAACACCTCTTCTACCCTATTTCCTATACTCTCACTAGCCCATCTGTCCTCCAACATTTGTTTCTCACCCTAACTGCCTCTTCATTTAGTTTACTGTTTCCATTCTCATTTAGTTTACTGTTTCCATTCTCATTTAGTTTACTGTTTCCATTCTCATTTAGTTTACTGTTTCCATTCTCATTTAGTTTACTGTTTCCATTCTCATTTAGTTTACTGTTTCCATTCTCATTTAGTTTACTGTTTCCATTCTCATTTAGTTTACTGTTTCCATTCTCATTTAGTTTACTGTTTCCATTCTCATTTAGTTTACTGTTTCCATTCTCATTTAGTTTACTGTTTCCATTCTCATTTAGTTTACTGTTTCATTCTCATTTAGTTTACTGTTTCATTCTCATTTAGTTTACTGTTTCCATTCTCATTTAGTTTACTGTTTCCATTCTCATTTAGTTACTGTTTCCATTCTCATTTAGTTTACTGTTTCCATTCTCATTTAGTTTACTGTTTCCATTCTCATTTAGTTTACTGTTTCCATTCTCATTTAGTTTACTGTTTCCATTCTCATTTAGTTTACTGTTTCCATTCTCATTTAGTTTACTGTTTCCATTCTCATTTAGTTTACTGTTTCCATTCTCATTTAGTTTACTGTTTCCATTCTCCTTGTATCCCATCTACCTTTTACTCTCACTGTAGCTACAACTAAAAAGTGATCTGATATATCTGTGGCCCCTCTATAAACATGTACATCCTGAAGTCTACCCAACAGTCTTTAATCTACCAATACGTAGTCCAACAAACTATACTGTCATTTCGCCCTATATCATATCTTGTATACTTATTTATCTATTTATCCTCTTTTTCTTAAAATGTGTTACCTATACCCAAACCCCTTTCTATACAAAGTTCAATCAAATGCTTCCCATTATCATTTACACCTGGTACCCCAAACTTACCTCCCACACCCTCTCTAAATGCTTCTCCTACTTTAGCATTTAGGTCCCCTACAACAATTACTCACTTGGCTCAAAAGTTCCTACACACTTGCTTAACATCTCCCAAAATCTTTCTCCTCTACACTCCTCTCTTCTCCAGGTGCATACACACTTATTAGGACCCACTTTTCATATCCAACCCTTATTTTAATCCACATAATCCTTGAATTTATACATTTATATTCTCTCTTCTCTCTCCATAACTGATCCTTCAACATTATTGCTACCCCTTCCTTAGCTCTAACACTCTCAGATACTCCTGACTTAATCCCATTTATTTCTTCCCACTGAAACTTGCCTACCCCCTTCAGCTTTTTTGCTTAGGGCTAGGACATCCAACTTCTTTTCGTTCATAACATTAGCAATCATCTCTTTCTTATCATCTGCACTACATCCACGCACATTCAAACTTCCCAATTTTATAGTTTTTCTTTTCCTTGTTTTTAGTAACTTATACAGGAGAAGGGGTTACTAGCCCATTGCTCCCGGCATTTAGTTGCCTCTTACGACATGCATAGCTTATGGAGGAAGAATTCTGTTCCACTTCCCCATGGAGATAAGCAGAAATAAACTAGAACAAGAACTAGTCATATTAAGTACTGTATATTATAATAAACAGAATAAGAGGAAATCAGCTCTTAACCTCTTAACTGTCCAAACGTAGATCTACGTTCTCTTGCGTAGTGATCTGAACGTAGATCTACATTTTTTTTTTTTACATGCTTTCTTATGGAGAAAATCAAGGTCGGAGTGCTAGTGGTAAGAACGTAGATCTACGTTTGGACAGTTGAGGGGTTAATATACATTATTTAGGTATACTGGTCAGAGAGCCCGTCATAAGTCAGAGTTGTCGGTAAACAAGTAGATCGCTAAGTGAGGAGAGGCCGTACTAAATTTTAAAAAGTTTTTCATTTTGGGCCACCCTGCCTCGGTGGGATATGGCCGGTTTGTTGATTGTGGTTTTTCAAGAATGTATATACACTGTACAGAGTACTGCATTATGCAAGATTGTACTACATTAAATTTTCTTAGGCCTGTTTATAAAGTAGAAGTGATGCAAGGAGGGAAGAGTATAGGGAGAGAAAAAGAGAGGTTAAGAGAGTGGTGAAGCAATGTAAAAAGATAGCAAATGAGAGTGGGTGAGATGTTATCAACAAATTTTGTTGAAAATAAGAAAAAGTTTTGGAGTGAGATTAATAAGTTGAGGAAGCCTAGGGAACAAATGGATTTGACAGTTAAAAATAGGAGAGGAGAGTTATTAAATGGAGAGTTAGAGGTATCGGGAAGATGGAGGGAATATTTTGAGGAGTTGTTAAATGTTGATGAAGACAGGGAAGCTGTGATTTCGTGTATAGGGCAAGGAGGAATAACATCTTGTAGGAGTGTGGAAGAGCCAGTTGTGAGTGTGGGGGAAGGTCGTGAGGCAGTGGGTAGAATGAAAGGGGGTAAGGCAGCTGGGATTGATGGGATAAAGATAGAAATGTTAAAAGCAGGTGGGGATATAGTTTTGGAGTGGTTGGTGCTATTATTTAATAAATGTATGGAAGAGGGTAAGGTACCTAGGGATTGGCAGAGAGCGTGTATTGTTCCTTTGTATAAAGGCAAAGGGGACAAAAGAGAGTGCAAAAATTATAGGGGAATAAGTCTGTTGAATGTACCTGGTAAAGTGTATGGTAGTTATTATTGAAAGAATTAAGAGTAAGACAGAAAGCAGGATAGCAGATAAATAAGGAGGCTTTAGGAAAGGTAGGGGGTGTGTAGACCAAGTGTTTACAGTGAAACATGTAGGTGAACAGTATTTGGATAAGGGTAAAGAGGTTTTTGTGGCCTTTATGGATTTGGAAAAGGCATATGATAGGGTGGATAGGGGGGCAATGTGGCAGATGTTGCAGGTGTATGGAATAGGAGGTAGGTTACTGAAATCAGTGAAAAGTTTTTATGAGGATAGTGAGGCTCAGGTTAGTGTGTAGGAGGGAGGGGGACTATTTCCCAGTAAAAGTGGGCCTTAAACAAGGATGTGTGATGTCACTGTGGTTGTTCAATATATTTATAGATGGGGTTGTAAGAGAAGTGAATGCGAGGGTCTTGGCAAGAGGTGTGGGGTTAAAAGATAAAGAATCAAATACAAAGTGGGAGTTGTCACAGTTGCTTTTTGCTGATGACACTGTGCTTTTTGGGAGTTTCTGAAGAGAAGTTGCAGAGGTTGGTGGATGAATTTGGTAGGGTGTGTAAAAGAAGAAAATTGAAAGTGAATATAGGAAAGAGTAAGGTGATGAGGATAACAAAAAGATTAGGTGACGAAAGATTGGATATCAGATTGGAGGGAGAGAGTATGGAGGAGGTGAATGTATTCAGATATTTGGGAGTGGACATGTCAGCAGATGGGTATATGAAGGATGAGGTGAATCATAGAATTGATGAGGGGAAAAGGGTGAGTGGAGCACTTCGGAGTCTGTGGAGACAAAGAACCGTGTATGAGAGTATAGTTATACCAACACTCTTATATGGGTGTGAAGCATGGGTGATGAATGTTGCAATGAGGAGAAGGCTGGAGGCAGTGGAGATGTCATGTCTGTGGTCAATGTGTGGTGTGAATATAATGCAGAGAATTCGGAGTTTGGAAATTAGGAGGAGGTGCGGGATTACCAAAACTATTATCCAGAGAGCTGAGGAGGGGTTGTTGAGGTGGTTCGGACATGTAGAGAGAATGGAACGAGACAGAATGACTTCGAGTGTATAAATCTGTAGTGGAGGGAAGGCGGGGTAGGGGTCGGCCTAGGAAAGGTTGGAGGGAGGGGGTAAATGAGGTTTTGTGTGCGAGGGGCTTGGACTTCCAGCAAGCATGTGTAAGCGTATTTGATAGGAGTGAATGGAGACAAATGGTTTTTAATACTTGACGTGCTGTTGGAGTGTGAGCAAAGTAACATTTATGAAGGGATTCAGGGAAACCGGCAGGCCGGACTTGAGTCCTGGAGATGGGAAGTACAGTGTCTGCACTCTGAAGGAGGGGTGTTAATGTTGCAGTTTTATAACTGTAGTGTAAAGCACCCCTCTGGCAAGACAGTGATGGAGTGAATGATGATGAAAGTTTTTCTTTTTCAGGCCACCCTGCCTTGGTGGGAATCGGCCGATGTGTTAATAAAATAATAATAAAATAATTTAAAGTGCCAATATTATTAGTCATAGTTTTTCAGTAACAAATTTCTTTGCTATAAAGGTATCACAACTTGACGGAATCCCGGTGCTGATCCGAAGCAGTGACATGTGCAACACAATTCCTGATGAAAAAGTAACAGCAACTTTCTTGGCATATTTATGTGCTCGACTTTTGGATCTCGGTGAAGAAATGAAGGCGGCTAGAATTATACAAATGGCCTGGAGAAAACATCTTGCAACCAAGAGGCTAGAACAGTTGAAGGTAAAATATGGTTAAAGTTAATCATATATTAAAAAAAAAACTGAAGCTCAGGATTTTCCAAAGTATATTAGCTATTCTATTCTATTTAATAGCTTTGTTTTTATGAATATATACTGTATACTATTATATGTCCATTATAAGTTACAAATTTTAGAATTTCCCAATTTTAAAAAGTAACTTACAAGAAATATGGCTTTTCTTCAAAGGTTTTTGAGATTTTTTTTTATGTAACAAGAAATTGTAACAATTTTCAAATATTAATATACAGTGGACCCCCAGTTTTCGTTCCAGAATGCTGTTCAAGTGCCATTACCAAACGAATTTATTCCCATAAGGAATAATGTAAAGTAGACTAGTCCTTTTAGACCCCCAAAAATACACTTACAAAAGCATTTAAAAAAATACACTTACATAAAAGGGCAAGTTTGGAGCAGGACGATCACCAGGGGTCCACTGTATTGAATTAGATAAAGTGGGCTTATATAAAAGTTTTTGTGTAATGATTGCACATTCACAGAACTTAAATTTTTTGAGGTACGTATAGCTTGTTAAAAAAAAAATTAGTTAAATTGTTAGTCTTAAGAACCTTAAGAATCTAACAAAGTGTAGCATTATTTTCACCTTTTAAATTTTATTTATCTTGTACCTTTACCACAAATGAATTTGATTTTGATAGAAGATTGTTTTTTAATTTGCTTATTTTTCACAGTAGGTCTTGTAAACCATAGTAGAGTTAATCCTACAGCTAAAATGGTGATGTTCTTATGTGTTTCACACTGTTTGACTTTTTTCTGTTCTCCCTGTTATTGAAAGTTGTTTGAGAGTAAATTATTGTTTATACTATAATTTTTCTTGATCCCATTTCATTAAATAACTTACTTCTTGTGGCCAGACCTGAAATTAAGTATAGCAGTACTCTAGCACATAAGAGCAACCCAAGTGCTTCACTACCTACACATGTAAACATTTAAAACCAAAAAGAATAGAAATGCACGATACCACGACTAGAATACACAAATAACCCGCGCATAGGAGAAAAACTTATGATGAAGCTTTGGACTGCCAGGTCAGGTTATTTGTATTTAATTCCCAAAGACATGAAAGACTGAAAATGAAGGACATCCTAATATGACTATAAGTAAACATATGAAGTGCTCCTGTATATAATGAAATGAGTTTCATAAGTATTGCCAACATTTTTCATAATTTGTTGGAATAAACAAATATCTGTACCTTAAACAAATGCCCTTACCCCTGTATAGAAAAAATTGCATTACTTTGATTACTCTAAAGACTGAGTCAAAATCATTGTTGAAACAATTTACAAATCCAGAATTTCACACTAAATGTCATCATCTAAAGTTTCTTCTCCAATATGTAGGCTAGTTGTGCAATGTTCATCTTTCAGAATTATTTATTATGGACAATAGAGTACAATACAATATGCAATTTTTTTATTTGACCCAGGCTGACAATAATTGTTATATGGACGGAAAGCAAGTGTTGTGTAGCATTAAAATATAAGTTGAATAATTGAGAGATGAGGCATAGATGGGTGTAATAAGAGGGTTGCTGAATTCTCAGGAGCACTAACTCTTTATGAAGGGTAATTCCTTGATTGTTTGGTTTTATTGGGGCTCTTTTTCCCAGACGTATCAAGCCAGTTTATTATGAGGAAGTACGTACTTTGAACATTTGCCAAGGAATTACGTGTGGTTTGGCTATCGTTTACAGGAAACCTGAACCATTTTTCAGTCAAAAAGCTATAGGAAAATTTAAGGACTGTCTCAGTAAATGTGTACCATAAATACCTACTGTATTTTTTTTAATAATTCACTTTTAAATGTTTAATCTTTTGCTGTCAGGATATTTTTTTTTTTTTTTTTTTTAAGCTTTGTGTTTTAGGGGCTTGAGCATCCATGAGGCTTGTACAAGTGTGTTAACTAAACTAAATAATGATTTTATTTAGGAATCTACTTTGTAGGGAAATTTGCAGTAAATTAGAAAGCCACAAATAAGAGAAAGGAAGGACATGCAAAAAAGTTAGCAAAGTAATTACTGATATGTAAATCTATTTTTCTGTAATATAAAAATGCCATGCATGAAAACAGTCGACAGTTTAGCAACATTCATAAAAGGGTATAGCTGGGGATAGTAAATAGTATGTTTCCCTTTTTTTTATTTTTTTTAGCTATACATCCATAATGTATTGAAGGCTTGGTTTCACTTTATTTTTTACTGGCCGAGGCAGAACTACATTTTTTGCACTTAATTGCTTCATTCTAAGCATATTTCAGTAGTCTTCACTGGTTTGTTAACCAAAGTTAGCCAAACTGGTGTATGAGATTTCTTCAGTAAATATATCATGCATTCCTATAAGGTGGTGATATATACTGATGTTTTTACTACAGGTACTTGATAAACACTGGATAAATTTTGCCTTTTTCTATAATTTTATGTGTGAAATGAATACCAAATAAGGTTTTACAGCTCATGAAAAATGCAACCAGGTGAAATGTTTAGTCTGCTAGGTAAGCTTCTTTGGTCAAATACAAGTGATTGTAACACTGGAGATAGTAGAAATGGAAAAGTAAGTCTCTTAGTGTTATAATTGCATGTATTAGACTGAATAAAAGTGAAACTATTTCAGTACTTCACACATTTTTGTAATTAAAGTGGCATTGAAACTACAGCAGAATTTTTTATTCTGAACACTTGTGATGTTCTTAGCAAAATTGAGGTGTATGTAATTAATAATTATATATTAATAACAAAATAGCTATGTTGTAATTAGAAATGTTTGCAAAATCTTTTAATGTGGTAGTACTTGAAAAATTGAGGGGGTAGAATATTTTTTGATGCATGTAAAAGTTTTTTTTAGTGGATTAGGTCAGTATTTGTAGGTGAAGAAAACTAGAAGGAATGGACAGGTTTCCTGAACTCCATGTATTGTATGTAGTGTCTTTTGTTAGCATCTTTTTTTTTTTTTTTTCCTTTAAAACATATTTTAATTTTATTACACAACTTTGTTGGTTTACAAGTGTTAGCATGCAGATATTTTGTGAATACTATGGTTTAGTGTAGAGTATGTAAGAGTTTAGTCTTGTATATTAAACTGTCAAATGTCTTGGCATGACTACTTAACCTGTGTATCTTTCAAAACAGTGTAATTTTTTGTGTAAATAAAATTGAAATATATATACTGGTGTGTTTTATCACCTTACAGGTGTACTGTTTTGAAGGATATCACAAGTTGGTAACTGTGAGGACTTATAGTATGTGTTGCTTTCTTTGCTTTCTACTATTTAAACCACCCTTAATCCTTTGACTGTCGCGACCCCAAATCCTAAAGTGTCGCAATATATTAAAAAAAAAAAATTCTTATGAAATGATAGAGAATCTTTTCCCACTGGTAATGGCACCAAAAGTATGAAATTTGATGGAAAAATTACAGAATTACGTTCTCACAAAATTAGCGATCTCGGTGATATTTATGCATCTGCGATTTCACCCACTTTGAGCCCTATTTTCAGCCAATACCATTGTTCCAGTCAACCAAACTCGTAGCTATTTCTTTAGAACTCCATTTGTTTTATCGATTGAGTACAAGAAACCGCCCATTTCATGCAAATTAAAAAAGATGCCAATTTCAAAATAGGGTCCAGAATGAACAATGCAGACATTCCTGGCACTAAAATAACATTTTCTGTTAATCAGTCATGTCTCCAGGCCCCTCTTATATTACTCTTGCTTTGTTTTGAATTTTTGTTCACAAAAAATAGAAGATTTACTGTTATGCAGACTACTGCATTATTGTAATAATTGTATAAATAATGTCAACCCATTCGTGACTGCGTATTAGAATGGCTAGTTGGACACTTATTGGACAATGACGTAATTTGTTTACTCTTGAACATCGGCAAAAATCGAACATTTCCACTACTTTGAGCTAAATTTCAAGGTCCTTTTCATTGTGAAACCAATCAAAATCATCTCTATTTCTGTAATATGTCTTCCATTCTATCAAATGAGACCAAGAAAACTAGAATACATTTTTTTTTTTTTTTTTTTTTTTTTTTTTTTTATTACTGCGCACTGACCGCACAGATACATTCTCTCACATGTGGGCCTACCAGCTTTCTCCCGCTTGATTTGAAGCCGCTAGAATTTTGGCGTATTAATACGTCAAAAACTGGCTCGTAAGACGTATATATACGACAGAAACAGTCAAAGGGTTAAATATGCTGTAAGTAGTAAATTTTGGCCTAGACATGAGAGAATGGGTTTGTGCAGTGAGTGTGTGAAGTATAAAAGATCCTTCTCCATGAAGTGACTGGTACTCCTACTCATTTTGAGCCTCACACTCTTAACACTCGTGCATAATCTTTTTACTCTAATTCAACTGTACTTGACTGGACTTTGTAGTACCATATTTTACATGACAGTAATCATTTACCTATTCTCCTTAATTCATATTTCCGACATCGTAATTTATGTTGGCAGTTTGGACAAGCAGATTGGGCCCCTTACTCATGTCAAACCTTTTTTAGGTGAGGGACGACCTCTGTTCTCCCTTAATAAGCTGTTACAAATATTTACTACCTCTGTTTTAACTGCCACTTTAAATCCAATCTCCCCAAACCTTGGGTAGATATCCTCAGACATGCATACATTAGTGAACTCCTGCTCATGCTCGTGCAGTGCGCTTGAAACGTGCTGTGTGGGCCGCTACCTTTGCAGTAGAGCGACAGCAGCTCCTTGATTTTAAACGAGCAAGGGTGGTAACCTGGCATGTAATTCGTGAGGCAAAATGCACTTGGTGGTGGGATTTTCTACCATTACTCTTCTAGCATACAAGAATCTTGTAATGTGCCTCTCATGCTTTGCGAACCTGAGTCAGTACTTTCCACTTGCCAACCATCAGCAGCTGGGCCTGATAGCATTTGTATTTGTATGCTTTAATATTTACATCCAACAGTCCTTTTATGTCTAATCTTGTTTGGTTACAAGGAGTTCTTCCTTGTCCATGGAAAACTGACATTGTCATCATAAGCATCTCTGTGTGGGTTATTTTCTATTCTGCCCTTTCATAAGTCATGATGCTTCTCACTATTACCCATTGCTCTTATTAATGTAGTTTGCAAGTTGGAACGTATGGTAAATAAATGTTTGGTGTGGTATTTGGAGACAATTCTTTCTTCTCATCAGTTTGACTTTCATAAGGGCCAATCTACAATTGATCCCATACTTTATTTAGATAAGTGTGTGTGTGTAATGCCTTTGCAAGTAAACGCTTCGTTATTAATTTAAAAAAAACGTAGATCTACGTTTGAACAGTTAAGGGGTTAGTCTTTTTTTTTTATCTTGAAAAAGCTTATGACGCTATCTGGCGATATATCTTGACCCCAAGCTCATTCTATAGGCCTTCAAAGCAATCTGCCACTTTTCCTTAAAAATTTCCTGTCTGAGACACATTTGTGTGTCTGGGTTAATAAGTTTTCTCTGTTCAGACTAAAGGTCTCATGGTTGCATTCTTATCACCACTTTCTTCTCAACTATCAGTGACCTTGCTTCTGTTCTCCCATTTGATATTTAGTTTTCTGTCAGTGATTTTGCTATAGCTTGTTCAGGTGCTGACTTTCACCTAGCAGCCTTTCTCCAGAATGCTACCGACTGTTTTTCCTAAGTTCTCTGTATACCACTTTGGTTACACTGTTTCCAGCAAACAGACAATGTATTTTGCTAGATTCTAGGACACACTGATTGTCAGGGTAATGAGCATGCAGACTTGGCAGCTCAAATCTTCCATTCAAAATTTACCAATTTACCACCTTTCTCTCTCTTCCCTCCAGACTATCATATAATCTATGATTTCTTAACAGCTTGAATTTGTTGATGACAATATTGGTCTGAGTTAAGGAACAGTAAGTTGGTCTCCATTAAACCAGAATTATACTTTGCCATTTTTCCAAAGTTTTTATACATAGGACACTATCCTCACATGATTGTGAATCGGACATGCACACCTCGCATGGGTACTTCATGGTGCCTTTCTGTGAAGATTGGCAGGTCACTGTCAACACAATACATCTAATAAACTGTTTTATATATCAGATAGCGCATATGATACTTTCAACACCAATGCCCAGATGTGCTCTCTTCCTGCCCTTCTCACTGAAGGTTCTACCTTTAAAGCATACTTGGTTATGACTTTGTAGGAAACTGGCCTTTTACACCATGAACTTTATTTTACACTATCTTACTACAAACACAAACTCCACTAACCCTTGCCAGGTAAACATGCACACTGTATGATCCAGAAGGGTTTAGTGTTTTTTAACAACTGAAGCAGGGTGACCCAAAAAAAGAAACTTTCATCATTCACACATAATCACTGTAGTTTTGTGTTTATTGCTAATAAATGCAGTAATTATAATTGTCATAACCACTTACTGGAATGAGATGGACAGGTATTTTGCATATGATGAAAAGTGGGTGCCACAAGCACAGTACTGTCAACTCCTGTATTCCAAGATTTTTCAGCCTTCCATCAGAAGACAAAAAAATTGCCTCTGGTAGTTTTCACAGTAAACCAGACATGTTTCTGTAGGTTCCTAATCATCTGCAGGTAACAATAGTCAACTTAGTTATGTAACCTGGCCATAAGCTGTGCTGCAGGAGAAAAAGAAACTTGCAGAATTGTTACAGGTATGTTTCAGTAAACATTTACAGCAATCCTTCATTTGTATCGATTGAATTTTCTTCGTAATACATACTGTAAGTGCATACACAGCATACTAGCTCTTTCTAGCATTTCAGTTGCTTTCTAATACACATGGCTTACAAGGCAACTTCTAGCCCACTTCATGAAGGCGATTGGAAAAGGAAATAATGTTAGGAGTGAGTGGAGACAAAGGGTGTTTGGGACTTGACGAGCTGTTGGAGTGTGAGCAGGGTAACATTTTGTGAAGGAATTCAAGGAAACCGGTTAGCCGGAATTGAGTGCTGGAGGTGGGAAGTACAGTGCCTGCACTGTACTTCCCACCTCCAGGGATATTTACTGTTTAGAATGACATCTAATCTGTCGTATCTGTGCGCCTCGGGCAGACCGTGATGATGAAAATGTTTCTTTTTTTGGTCACCCCGCCATGTGAGAGACGGCCAATGTGTTTAAAAAAAAAATGAGTGCATCTGCGTCTGTCCCCCCCCCCAATTGGGGAAGTGGGGGAAAATATTTTGCAAGCCATGTGTGTTGTAAGGCAACTAAAATGCTGGAAGCAAGGGGCTAATAACATCATATGTCATCTGTATAAATTACTAAATGTAAAAAGAAGAAAAAAAATTATTTTTCTATTTTGGGTCACCCTGCCTCAGCGGGAATCAGCTGGTGTGTTAAAAAAAAATAGGTGACACAGAACCACCTAACTGGGGATGTCAGTTAGGTGGATCCTTCTGAATTATAAGGTCATGTTTTTCATAATAGATAGCTAGGGAATGAGTGAAGGTGACTGTGCACTTTCTTCAAGTCACTTTTCCTGAAGTATTTACAGTGGACCCCCAGAAATCGAACATTCTTCGTTCCAGAATGCTGTTCAAGTGCTGTTACCAAACTAATTTATTCCCATAAGGAATAATGTAAATTAGATTAGTCCATTTCAGACCCCCAAAAATACTTACAAAAGCACTTACAATAATAAACTTACATAATAGGTTGAGTTGGGAGGCGTTCGATTTCCGGGGGTCCACTGTATTAAGCTTAAAACTGGTATTCACTCATATCAGTATCTGACAAAATCTAATGCACAAGATGTCATTGCAGTACTGTTTTTATAATTGTTTTCACAGGTACACACACAGGCTGCTATTATTGTACAGCGTTGGTGGCGGGCCATTAATCATCGCAAGCAGAGAGAAGTATATGAAAGGGCAGCCACTGTGCTGCAGGCTTACTGGCACAGAAGGTGCGCATACATATTGGTACAAAACCTCAAGCACAAAAAGCAGCTGCAGAGGAAGGCGAGTTAATTTTTTCCTTAGTGCTGTGAAAAACATTCATTGTAGAAATGAATAACCAAATGCTTAAGCACAATAGTGTTTGAAGTCTCACAATAGAAGTTCTCTCAAGTTGTTGCACAGACACCAAATTGGTGAATCGTGTATAAAATTGACCAGAGGACACTTGGTAATGCCAATAGATGCCTGAACCTTGCACTAGTAACAGTAAACCAGCATTGAAAATTTGAAGATATTCAGATAAGGTATTATCAAGTTTAAGAATGCTTCTTGGCTTACAGCCAGCGTTTCCCCTCATTCTTATTAATGTAATTTACTTGCACTTACAGATATCACTTAGTTATATTACCACTTTTTTTCATTAATTTATTTTATGCACGCAGATGCCAGGTGGTAGGCAACTGAATTGTGTGATTTTTCAAGAAGTTTGTGATATGAAATGCCTTCACTGACCATTTGGTTTATCATGCCTTAGACCTATAGCAACAACTGTTCATTCATTGTTTAAAATTTTGTGTGTATGTATTTTTTAGCACTTCACAGATTTGGTTTCCTCACTGCTGTGATTGGCTGTACACTGATAACATTGGTTTCATGTGGTTTCCTCATTTTTTATATTTTTGTAATTAATCCAAATGCCGCACTTTCATTGAACAACAGCATTCACTTTTCCAATGACACTGGGTTTGAAGATGCTAGTTTCTTGGCACTCACACCCACAAAACATATTCAAATACTTTAATTTGTTTGATTTTTCTTTAGTCAATCTGCTGCAATTATGGTAAAATTAATTTTGAATATAAGAAGTGTTAGTGTTATTGCCCCTGTATTTTGATTATTGCTTATTTGTAAGTAGAATTGGTTCTTGTTCTGTTGTATTGTGTTTTAAAACAGCATACTGTTTGGTAGTTAAATACAGCTTAGCTTACTTCCTATTTTTATTTTCTCAGTGTCAAGTTCTGGTCTCGGTTAATAATGATTTATTAACTTGCAGCACGATGCCGCCCACATCATTCAGTCAGCATTTCGTCGTTATATTACGAGACAACATCTTCGCCAATGTAGGGCTGCCATAACAATTCAGCGAGCTTGGAAGACTTGCCTTCAGAGACGCGTGTTCCTACATACCAGACAAGCTGTTATTGTAATTCAAACAGCTTTGAGGACTTGGAACAGCAGACAGAAATACCTACGTACCATAAGAGTTATTACAGAGGTCCAAAGACGGTACCGAAGAAAATTGTATGCAAGAAATATTCAAGAAAACTATAGGCAAAAGTTGAAAGCAGTGATAAATATACAAAGATGGTGGCATACTGTACTAAGAAAGAAAGCAGCTCAAAGAAGAGCAAAAGAAAAGTGTGCAGCCTATACGATTACCAGGTTTCTGAGAATGTGCCTGGAGAGAAATAAGTACCTGAAATTATGTCAAGCAACAGTTGTTCTGCAGGCCCATACTCGTAGACTTGTGTGCCAGAGAAGGTACAACGCAATGCAAAAGGCCACTGTTGTGTTGCAAACGAAATGGAGAGCAACTCTTGAAGCTCGTCAGATTCGAGAACAGTATCTTCAACTGACTCATGTTGCTATCATTCTTCAATCTAGCATTCGTTCATACCTGGTCAGAAAGCATTACATGAAGCTTCGATCATCTGCCATTAGTATTCAGTCAACATTTAGGATGAGGCAGCAAAGAAAACTTTACTTAGAGCTCAAGAATGCTACACAGTATGTACAGAATCACTGGAGAAGAAAAATGAATATGCTGCTAGAAAGGAGGAGGTTTTTGATGATGCGCCAAGCAGCAATAAGAATTCAGGCATCTGTAAGAGGCCATAATGTTCGAAAGCTTTTCAAAAAGAAACTTCAGGCTGCCATTTGCCTTCAGAGTTTTTATCGAATGTGGAAGCAGAGACAAAATTGCCAACGAAGAGTATGTGCAGCCATTACTATCCAGAGATGCATTCGATCATGGTTAGTTATGAAACAACAGCATGCACATTATCAGCATTTAAGAATCTCTGTCATAATAATTCAGACAACATGGCGTGGAAAACAAGCACGGGATAATTTTTTGAAGCTCAAGAAATCTGTGGTATTGCTACAAGCACATGTAAGAAGATGGATAGCTTTCAAAGAATTCCATATTAAAAGGAAAGCTGCAGTTATCCTTCAACAGGCTTTTAGAGCTAGAAAGTCCATGTTAATAGAGAGAGAGAAGTTTGTATCCCTAAGGAGAAGTGCAGTGATCATTCAAGCTTCATATCGATCATATAAGGAGAGAACGAAGTATGCAAGACTTACCAGAGGTTTAATCTTGGCCCAGGCTGCTATTCGAGGTTGGCTAAAGCATCATCAGTATAATAGATGGAAAGCTTCTGCAGTAACTATCCAGCACAGATATCGCACTCATAAGTTAATGAAGGACCAGAGGAATTCTTATCTTAAGATGAAGCAAGCCACCATTAAAATCCAGTCCTTCATACGTATGCACCAAGCCCAGAAGAATTATCACAGAAAACAAGCAGCTGCTGTCATTATTCAGAAACATGCCAGAGGATATGCTGCTCACAAGAATTATAAAAATATTCATAAGAGTGCTGTAGTTATTCAGAAATATACAAGGGCATGGTTGAAATCTTGCCAAGCTCAAAGAGAATATCAAGACATGAGGTGTGCTGCTATCATTCTTCAAGCTCATTGGCGAGGCTTTCTCGTGAGACAAAATATGCAAAGATTAAGAAATGAATGTATAGTAATCCAAAGTCACTTTCGAATGAAGCAAGCTTATAAGATTTATCAAAGGAAGAGAGAAGCTATAAATATAATTCAGAGCTCATACAGGTCTTACAGATTGGCTAAGAACACCAGAGCAGATTACTTGTTCAGGAAATCTGCATGTATCACCATCCAAACTTACTGGAGAATGTATCAAGCAAGGCAGAATTATCAAGCAACTCTTAGAGCAACCATTACAATTCAGCAACATTTTCGTGTCCTCATACTTGGTCGTCAAGTGTATCGTGATTACCATTTGAGAAAAGCGGCATGTATTACTCTTCAAGCATGGACCAGGATGATCCTTATGAAGAAAAACTTTATTTTAAAGAAAAAGTCTGCACAAATTATTCAACAGCATTATAGAGCTATTGTTATTGGTAGAAAGGTCAAGAATGATTACGAGGCATTACGATCTGCTACTATTAAACTCCAGTCTTTGTACAGGATGCAAAAACAGAGACAGAAGTATCAGAACCAGAAATCAGCTGCAATAATAATCCAGAGGTACAATCGTGCCTATCAGAGTATGAAGACTGCAAAATCAGCATACATGGCCCAAAGAACTGCAATAATTTTAATTCAAGCTAAGGTATGTTTTTATTGTAGTATTAAAGCCTTGTTTTTACTGTGTAAGAATTCCTTGTAAATATCTAATCCATTTTTTGTAAGAGGTAGCTTTCTTTAACAAACTTAACTGCTTGTTTTTATGCAAATTACAGTACAGTATATAATAGTTGACTTCAGTGATGGAGCATTTTGTTAGTTCAGAATGTTAGTAGTCTTGGACTAATCTTTGGTGCTGATTTAAGCCTTGAGAGAGAACCATTATGCTGACAGTTAGATCTTTCATGAATAAATACTATATTTTATCACTTAGCAAATTTCAACTAATTAGTTGTCTGTTTAATAGGGTTTGCTTCTAGTAGTGGCAAGACAGCATTTTTATGGTTGCAATAGAACTTTCTAGTGATTTTTTTTAATAGTTTAGGAGAAGCAGAGAACTCAAATACAAGAGGCAAAACCTGTGATGTAAACTTGTAGAGACAAGATTTACATAAAGATAGGATTTGTATTTCTGGACTAGTTAAGTTTTGTCTGTAATTCTGTATGACTTGCATTGAAGAAATATTCTTTGCTTATTGTTTTTCATAGATATTAATTTAGTTTACTATAAAAGGTCTGATAGATTTTATTTTTTTCTTTCAGGTTCGAGGTTGGCTGAGATATCGAAGATTCATACTCGAGAAGACTGCTTGCCTTAGAATACAGTCATGGTTTCGATGTGTACGAACCCGCAAGCTATACCTTACCAAGAAAACTGCAGCAACCAAAGTACAAATATTTTTCCAGGCTTACCAGTTAAAGAAACATGCTCAAAATCAGTTTAAGATGGTTAAAAGGAGTGTCATTAGTCTGCAAGCTATTACAAGAGGATATTTGGTAAGAAAGCAGTTAAAGCAGAAACATCAAGCTGCTGCAAAAATCCAAGCAAGATACAGAGGCTGGCAAATGCGACATGCATACATAAAGAAGAGAAATGCTGCTATTGTAATCCAACAACATCTGAGAAGCTATTCTTTAGGGATTGTTGTTAGAAGAGAGTTCACAGATACCCGAAATAAGATCATTCTTGTGCAGGCAGTGGTGAGAGGCTACTTAGTTAGGAAACAAATGATGGCAATGCAGGAAGCTGCTCTTGTTATTCAGAGGTCATGGAAGATGCATTGGCAGCAAAAACAATACAAAGCTCAGAGAATTGCTGCAGTTTTGATACAAAAAACATTTAGAAGTTTCTGCTTGACAAGAGAGGCAAGGAACAATTACATCAAAACCATAGATGCTGTGGTTCACCTCCAGGCACTTGTCAGGGGCTACATTGTGAGGAGGAACTTTTCTGCAAAGAGGACTGCAGCCTGCTGTATTCAGGCTCATTTTCAAGGATGGTCAGTGAGGAGGAGGTATTTGGAACAGAGAAAAGGGGCTCTTGTAATCCAGAGATACTACAGAGCTTATCAGCTTGGAAAGAAAATAAGGAAAGATTACTTGTATAAATATAGATGCATAACTACATCTCAGGGAGTTGTCAGAGGCTTCCTTGCAAGGCAAAACCTAAAGAGAAAAGTACAATCAGCAACATTGTTGCAGTCTTGTATTCGTTCTTACCTGTCAAGAAAGCATTTTCTCCAACAAAAAGCAGCAGCAACAATAATCCAGAGACATTACAAACAATACAGACTGACACAAATAACTAGACAAGAGTATCTGACTAAGAGATCATCTATTACCATTCTTCAAGCATCTGTCCGAGGATTCTTGGTCAGACGAACTCTGAAACTGAAACATAAAGCTGCGGCAACGATTCAAGCCTCTGTTAAATCATGGTTGATTCGAAAGAAGTATGTAAAAATTCATAAATGTGTGAAAACTCTGCAACAACACTGGAGAGCCACTCTAATGATGTGGAAGGAAAGGGAAAATTATCACATCATTCGAGGTGCAGTTATTATGACTCAGTCTGTTTGGAGAGGTACTGTTGTTAGAAGAGAAATTAGAAAGTCTCACAGTGCAGCAATAGTTCTCCAGTCACATGTTCGCTGTTACCTAGAGTACAAAAAATATCAAAGGATTAAAGAGAGCACAAAGATAATTCAGCAGTGGTGGAGACAAACCAAGATAAATCAAGCAGCTCGTAGAGAATTTTTGAGGAAAAAAGCTGCTGCTGTAGTTTTACAGGCATCAGTGAGAAGATTTTTGGTAGCAAGACATCTTAAGAACTTACATGTAGCAGCAACATTCATACAGGCCTTTTACAGGGCACATCGTCAGAAACAACAGTTTATGAAGCGAAGACATAGTACCATGAAGATTCAAAGATGGTGGAGGGCTGTAAAGGAAATGCATAGGCAAAAATCTAATTACCTTCTTTCAAGAAATGCCATAATCACTTTGCAAGCAGGTGTTCGAGGCATGTTAGTTCGAAGGGAAATTAGCCAGCAACATAGAGCAGCTGAAAAAATTCAGTCCCATGTAAGAAAGTGGTTGGTACAAAGGGAATATAAAAAAATTGTGCTCCATGTTAAACTTGTTCAGAGATGGTGGACGTCAATTCTTAAAATGCGAAGTCAACAGTCAGACTATCAAAACAGGAGGACTGCAGCCATAAAGATTCAGTCTAATTTTAAATGTTATTTAGCACGTAAAAATTACAGAGAGATTAGAAATAATGCTATTAAAATTCAAAGTTGGTGGCGATGCACAAAAGAAGCTCGCAGTCATTTTGAGAAGTACCGTGTTGTACGAAGGTCAGCAATAATCATACAGGCCGGTGTACGAGGCATGTTGCTACGCAGGGCTGTTAATCAGCAGCACAAGGCAGCAACAGTGATCCAATCAAACATGCGTTGTTTCTTGTTATCCCAGAAATACAAGAAAATGGTCGCTTCAGCCATTAAAATCCAAAGATGGGTACGCTCTGTAAAGAAAACTAAAATACATCGTGCACAGTACTGTGCCATTAGAATAGCCACTATTATACTACAGGCTTCAGTGAGAGGGATGCTGACACGAAGAGAAATTTCACATCGGAGATGTTCACAAATCAAGATAGCAGCAGTCTTCAGAGGATGGCTGATAAGAAGAAAATATCTGAAGACAGTGTATAGTGTAACCGTAATACAGAGATGGTGGCGGTCTATTATATTAACCAAAGAGGCAATGAAGAATTACATTCAAGCAAAGAATGCTGCTGTTACCATTCAGGCTTTCACTCGAGGAGCACTGTTGCGTGCAAAAGTTTCTCAACAAAAGAAAGCATCACTAAAGATTCAGTCGTGTTTTCGAGGTTGGATAGTGCACAGAGAGTACTCTAAGTTGATCCACAGTGTGCTATTGATACAAAATTGGTGGAGAAGACTTGAGGAAATACACAAGTTGCAAAAAGAGTTTCACATGAAAAGAAGTGCTGTCATTACTCTTCAAAGATATTATAGAGGAAAGTTGGTTCGTAAAGAGTACACGCATCAGTGTAGAGCTATTATTAAGATGCAGGCCAGTGTACGATGTTGGTTAGTACAGAGGAACTATGTAAAAACTGTAAAAGCCACTTTAAATATTCAGCGATGGTGGAGAGCTGTGATCCAAGCCAGGAAGCAGAGGGTGGCATATCAAACCCTTAAAAAAGCCTCCACTACCTTGCAAGCATATGTTCGAGGCATGCTGGTACGCCAGAATGTAAGAAGGCAGCACTTGGCAGCAACTAAAATTCAAGCATACATTCGTTGTTGGTCTGCACAGACACACTATCGCCAAAAGATGGAAGCAGTTGTAAAGTTACAGAGATATTGGCGTGGGGCATACTTGACTCTTCGTACACAAGAACAATACATATACATGCAGAGGGCTGCTGTTATAATTCAGACTGCTTGGAGAAAAAGAAAAACAAGAATATTATTCAAGCATATGAAAGCTGCTCGAACTATACAGGTAAGTGTTAACAAAATTTACTGTTGGTGAATATAAAAGTTGTAATGTAGGTAGACCAGTGGGCTGTAACTCATATAGCTCCCCTACTTTTGTTTTTCAAGTGAAAAGGGTGAACTTTTTTTCTCTGGAATGGTTTTCTTTCTCAGTTAAATTCATTGCTTTGTCACTTGATATTCTGACTAACTTTATCTCTACTGCCTATACAGTAAGCATTCTAAGGCCGTAAGAATGAAGGAACTCGGCAGAAGGCCTACTGGCCCATGCTTAGCAGGTCCAACTCTCACCTACTCATGTACTCAAGTACCCTATGTTTCTGCCTCAGTGATTCTGCCCAGGAGTTTGTTACACTTCTACTCTAGTGCCAAACTTGTACTTCCCAATATCCTTTCTAAATCTTAAATTTCTCCCAACATGAATCCATAGATGCAAGTTCTGTCTTGGTTAGATATTTTCAACCGGCTATTTATTCCTGTTTTCCATTTGTACACTTTAAATCATATCTTCCCTAAGATTGCAGGTTCAGTGCCTTCAACCAATTTTTGTACGTAAGGTTTAAAATACATGGAATAACTTGTCATTCTTCTCTGTATAATTTTAAGTGCATTGATGTCCATCCTGTAATATGGATACCACAACTAAGCAGCATAGTCTAAACGAGGTCTAACCAAAGAAAGTTGATGTATAACCTTAGGACTAATATTGTTTATACTTCTTGATATGAAACCAAGAATTCTATTATTACACTGTTGTCTTGGCTTTTAATTTCTGTTAACTAGAGCTAGATCTTGTTGGCATTCACTTTGACTAAGATCTACATTGTTTAGCTTGTGAGTGCTATAGTTATTTCCTTTTTTTAGGATTAGAACCTTACAATTAGTATCTGCATTGAACTTTATCTGCCACTTCTCTGACCACATCTACATCCTATCCAGGTCATTCTGTAGCCTTCTAGTGTCCACATCAGAAATTATTTGATGGCCTATTTTAGTTTCATCTGCAAACTTATGTTGCTGTTTGTTCCCCAATCAATGTCATTTATGTAGAATGCAAACTCTGTTGCCTATCGGTCAACCATGCCTCGACTCTGGAGATAATTTCTCCCTTTCCACGTGTTGCTACTTTATTAATCAGTTTCCTGTGTTGAACTTTATGAAAGGCCTTACTGAAGTCCAATTAGACAATATCATATATTTTGCTGTCGTCTATTGGCCTCGAATATCTCGCTGGAAAAAGTTAGTAAATTTGTTAGGCAAGAATATCTTTCAAGGTGGCTTTGAATTGCATCATCAGTTATTTATTTCATGAACTCCCACAATTGGGAGTAGGCTGATTGATATATAATTGATTTATAAATGGTTATCACATTTGCCATTTATCTGGTACAATACCTGTTTGTAGTGATATGATTTTTGCCTTCCATTTTCATTTGGTGAGTGAGGAGGAGCAAGTTGAGTGTGGGGAAAGTTTGTGAGGCAGTGGGTTGAATGAAAGGGAGTAAGGCAGCTGGGATTGATGGGATAAAGATAGGAATGTTAAAAGCAGGTGGGGATATAGTTTTGGAGTGGTTGGTGTTTTTATTTAATAAATATATGGAAGAGGGTAAGGTACCTAGGGATTGGCAGAAAGCATGCATAGTTCCTTTGTATAAAGGCAAAGGGGACAAAAGAGTGCAAAAATTTTAGGGTAATAAGTCTGTTGAGCATACCTGGTAAAGTGTATGGAAGTTATTATTGAAAGAATTAAGAGTAAGACAGAGAGTAGGATAGCAGATGAACAAGGAGACTTTAGGTAGGGTAGGGGGTGTGTAGACCAAGTGTACAGTGAAACATAGGTGAACAGTATTTAGATTAGGGTAAAGAGGTTTTTGTGGCATTTATGGATTTTGAAAAGGCGTATGACAGGTTGGATAGGGGGGCAATGTAGCAGATGTTGCAAATGTATGGAATAGGAGGTAGGTTATTGAAAGTGGTGAAAAGTTTTTATGAGGATAGTGAGGCTCAGGTTAGAGCATGTAGGAGAGAGGGAGATTATTTCCCAGAAAAAGTAGGCCTTAGACAAGGGTGTGTGATGTCAATTTTCCAGTAGAAGTAGGCTTTAGACAAGGATGTGTTATGTCACCATGGTTGTTCAATATACATATTTATAGATGGAGTTGTAAGAGAAGTGAATGCTCAGGTGTTGGCAGGAGGTGTGGGGTTAAAAGATAAAGAATCTAACACAAAGTGGGAGTTGTCACAGTTGCTCTTTGCTGATGACACTGCTTTTGGGAGATTCTGAAGAGAAGTTGGAGATGTTGGTGGATGAGTTTAGTAGGGTATGTGAAAGAAGGAAATTAAAAGTGAATATAGGAAAGAGTGAGGTGACGAGGATAACAAAAAATTAGATAACGAAAGATTGGCTATCAGATTGGAGGGAGAGAGTATGGAGGAGGTGAATGTATTCAGATATTTAGGAGTGGATGTGTCAGCAGATGGGTCTATGAAAGATAAGGTGAATCATAGAATTGATGAGGGGGAAAAATGAGTGGTGCACTGAGGAGTCTGTGGAGACAAAGAACTTCGTCCATGGAAACAAAGAGGGGAATGTATGAGAGTATAGTTATACCAATGTTCTTATATGGGTGTGAAGCATGGGTGGTGAATGTTGCAACAAGGCGGAGGCTGGAGGCAGTGGAGATGTCTGAGGGCAATGTGTGGTGTGAATATAATGTAGAGAATCCATAGTTTGGAGATTAGGAGGTGTGGGATTACCAAAACTATTATCCAGATGGCTGAGGAGGGGTTGTTGAGGTGGTTTGCACATAGAGAGGATATAACAAAATAGAATGACTTTGAGAGTGTATAAATCTGTAGTGGAGGGAAGGCGGGATAGAGGTCAGCCTAGGAGAGGTTGGAGGGAGGGGTAAAGGAGGTTTTGTGTGTAAGGGGCTTGGACTTTCAGCAAGTATGTGTTAGATAGGAGCGAATGGAGACATTGTTTTTAGGACTTGGAGTGTGAGCAGGGTAATATTTATGAAGGGATTCAGGGAAACCGGCAGGCCGGACTTGAGCCCTGGAGATGGGAAGTACAGTGCCTGAACTCTGAAGGAGGGGTGTTAATGTTTTGGTAGTGTAAGTGCACCTCTGGGAAGACAGTAGTGGAGTGGATGATTGTGAAAGTTTTTCTTTTTTTGGGCCACCCTACCTTGGTGGGAAACGGCCGATGTGTTAATAAAAAAAAAAATATTCTTGCTAGTAATTTTTTATTTTTCTGATTTACCATGCATAGTCTTCACTGATTTGCATTTACTTTTTATTGCTATGAGCATTGATTTGAGTTACAAAAATGTAATATGAAGCATGTTTACCTGTTTAAAGCATTAGGCCAAATTGCAAATTTACAAATTACATTGTTTGATTTTTCTTTACTGCCAGGCGTATGTGCGTGGATGGCAGGTTCGCCAACTAGTCCGAGAGAAAAGAAGAAAATTGTACTTAGAGCAGGTAGCAAAAGCTACAAAGGTTCATTTGTCTGCAATAACTATTCAGGTAATATAATGTACAGCATATTTTAATTATTGCTTAAAAAAATTTTTTATTCATTTATAAATTAAGTGGTGCATTTCTGTTTTATTGAATTACAGACTTCAGTACAGTGGACCCCCGAGTATCGTAATTAATCCGTTCCAGGAGCTATTACTTAACACAAAGTTTACGAAATTCGAACCCTTATTTCCCATAAGAAATAATGTAAATACAATTAATCCGTTCCACAAAAAAATATTGACAATAAATATAATATAAATAACATTTACTTACCTTTATTGAAGAGACTTGCAGGCATCTGGAAGATAGGGTAATGAGGTAATGAGTAATGAAGGTCCTGTTGGGCATTTTCTTCCAAAACAGGCCTGTTTCATCACAATTAAACACTTGTTGGGGGAGGAATTCTTCAGCCTCTACGAATGGGAATCCCCACTCCCTGCCTTCCTGCTACACTCCCTGCATGCCTGCTACACTCCCTGCATGCCTGCTACACTCCCTGCATGCCTGCTACACTCCCTGCATGAATGCTACACTCCCTGCATGAATGCTACACTCCCTGCATGAATGCTACACTCCCTGCATGCATGCTCACTCTCTGCATGCCTGCTACACTCTCTGCATGCTCACCTCATGAATGCTACACTCCTGCATGAATGCTACACTCCCTGCATGAATGCTACACTCCCCATGAATGCTACACTCACCTGCATGAATGCTACACTCCCTGCATGAATGCTACACTCCCTGCATGAATGCTACACTCCCTGCATGAATGCTACACTCCCTGCATGAATGCTACACTCCCCTGCATAGAATGCTACACTCCCTGCATGAATGCTACACTCCCTGCGCATGAATGCTAACTCCTGCATGAGCTACCCTGGTGCCACTAGAATGCTACACTCCTGCATGAATGCTACACTCCCTGCATGAATGCTACACTCCCTGCATGAATGCTACCACTGGGGTGCCACTAGGAAACTTCTTGACCCATGGTGACTTATTTCACTGTGACAATCACTAAACCACCAATAAACACAACAAATTTGTGAATGTTTGAAAGAGCGCGCTGGGTAATGTTCTCTCAATGGTAAAAAACGCTTCACTGGCGGGCGTCCTACGTCGTCGCGGAGCAGGCGGACAGGTCTAATATGTTACGAAACACAAGCCAGTTTACGATACACGAAATCGAAAAAAGCTTACGAAACACGATTTTTACGAAATATGAGCTTTACGAAACTCGGGGGTCCACTGTAATATGAACATTAATGAACAACGTAATTGACAACGTAATTGACAACGTATAAAAGTTGTCAATTTATCTCTGCTATATAATAGTTTTCAGGGCATCATTTTTTTACTTTGGCTATCCTGTGTTGAAGATTTCTTCAGTAAACATTACCCTTCGCGTTCATACGAAACATTTCGTAATAATCCATTGTTTTTGGAGTGCCAGCCCTTTGATAAAGAAGGCGAGAAACACAATAGAATTCAAGAAAGAGGGGGTAGTGGTTGTGATGGTGGTAAAGGGTGGTAGTCGTTGTGATTGTGGTAGAGGGTGGTAGTTGTTGTGATGGTGGTAGAGGGTGGTAGAGATAACCTCTTCTCCCTCTCCCCTCCTCGCCGTCTTCCATACGCCAACAAGAGTCTTCAATAAAGGTAAAAGTGATTTAAATGTTCATTTATCCATTTCATTAGTTCTTTATAAGAACATAAGAAAGAAGGAACACTGCAGCAGGCCTACTGACCTATGTGAGGCAAGTCCATGTCACTCCCCGGTTTAGACCTGACTACTTGGAGTTAACCCTCTCCAGGGTTAACCTACACACAACTCAGACATTCTGACAGAGGCTGAGGGCGGAGCTGTCAGCGAGGCTGTCAGCAAACTCCAGGTAGTCAGGTCACTTCCACTTAAGGAAGGAGCATGGCATAGACCAAGTAGCACAAGCTAGTCAGGTCCAACTCACACCCACCCACACCCACTCGTGTATTTATCTAACCTATTTTTAAAACTACACAACGTCTTAGCTTCTATGACGGTACTCGGGAGTTTGTTCCACTCATTCACAACTCTATTACCAAACCAGTGCTTTCCTATATCCTTCCTGAATCTGAACTTTTCCAACTTGAAACCGTTGCTGCGAGTCCTGTCTTGGCTGGATATTTTCAGCACGCTATTTACATCCCCTTTATTTATTCCTGTTTTCCATTTATACACTTCAATCATATCCCCCCTAATTCTACGCCTTTCTAGAGAGTGCAGATTCAGGGCCCTCAATCTATCCTCATTGGGAAGATTTCTGATACATGGAATCAACTTTGTCATCCTCCTCTGTACATTTTCCAGTACATTTATATCCATTCTGTAATACGATGACCAGAACTGTGCAGCATAATCTAAATGATGCCTAACCAAGGATATATAGAGTTGAAGAACAACCTGAGGACTTCTGTTATTTATGCTTCTTGATATGCAGCCAAGGATTCTGTTAGCTTTATTGCGAACACTTATGGACTGTTGTCTTGGTTTCAGATTACTGCTAACCAGAACTCCTAAATCCTTTTTGCAATCAGAAGTATTAAGATCTACATTCAACATTTAGAACTTTGCATTTGTCTATATTAAACTGCATCAGTCTATTCAAATCATCCTGGAGTGCTCTAATGTCCTCATTAGAATGAATTGGACAGCCTATTTTGGTGTCCTCAGCAAATTTGCTTATGTCGCTATTTATTCCCTCATCTATGTTGTTTATGTAAATTGTGAACAAGGGGCCCAACACTGACCCCTGCGGAACACCGCTTGTGACGTGTCCCCATTCTGATTTCTCCCCATTTATGCAAACTCTGCTGCCTATTTGTCACCCATGCCTCTACCCAAGAAAAAATTTCTCCTATTCTGTGTGCCTTAAGTTTCCTCAATAGCCTTTGATGTGAAACTCTATCGAAAGCCTTACTGTAGTCCATATACACAATATCATATTCATTACCATGATCTACCTCCTCAAACACCTTAGTGAAAAAAGTTAGTAAATTTGTAAGACAGGAATGCCCCTTAGTAAAACTGAGTTGAGATTCATTAATCATCTTATGCCTTTCAAGATGGCCACGACTTGCCTTGGCAATTATTGATTCCATAAATTTTCCCACTATGGAGGTAAAGCTTATTGGTCTATAATTCGAAGCTAAGGACCTGTCACCTGCCTTGTAAATAGGTATTACGTTTGCCATTTTCCACTTATCAGGCACTATGCCAGTTTGTAGTGATATGTTGAAAAGATTAGCCAAAGGTTTGCTAAGTTCCTCTTTATACATTCCTTTAAAACCCTTGCAAACAATTCGTCAGGGCCTGGGGATTTGTTAGGTTTTAATTTTTCTATTTGTCTGACGACTATGTCACTAGTTACCCCAATCGTGCATAGTTTATTATCGTCCTGTTCTACATAATTTATTATTTCTGGAATTTCGCTAGTATCTTCCTGAGTAAAAACTGAGAGGAAGTAAGTACAGTGGACTCCCAGTTAACGGCCATAATTCGTTCCAGAATGCTGTTCGAGTGCCGTTACCGAACGAATTTGTTGCCATAAGAAATAATGTAAATTAGATTAGTCCTTTTAGACCCCCAAAAATACACTTACACAAGCACTTATAAAAATACACTTACATAATTGTTCAAGTTTGGAGCAGTACATAAACCGGGGGTCCACTGTATTGAAAATTTCACACATATCCTTATCTCATTGTTTTCTGTATGTAAAGCTATAGTTATTCTCTATAAAATGTAATTTTTTGTTAATATTTTTGGGTGTCTGGAACGGATTAATTGGATTTACATTACAGTATTTCTTATGGGAAATATTGCTTCAGTTATTGTCGAATTTAGTTTTCGTCAGACACTCTGGAACGGATTAAAGACGAAAACTGAGGTTCCACTGTATATATATATATATATATAATTTTTTTTAAGAACTCTTTTGTCATTTAGTAATAAGTGGAAAATGTTACCTTAGTATGGTTAGCATTGTCAAAAACATTCTCTGGAGTAAAAAAATTATTGGTACAGTGGACCCTCGAGTAACGAGCAAAATTCATTCCAGAAGCCTGCTCAAGTGCCATTACCGAACGAATTTACTCCCTTAAGAAATAATGTCAAGTAGGTTAGTCCATTTCAGACCCCCAAAAATACATTTACAAAAGCACTTACAATATTATACTTACATAATTGTACAATTTCCGGGGTGCTCGTTACTCGGGGGTCCACTGTATTTTCATATGCATAATATATGACTAAAAGATTAAAAAAAATTCCATTTAAATAGTGCATTCTTTATTCATAATTTCTTACTTTGTGAATGTTTCATTAATTTAAAAATTAAACTACAGTATATTAATGTGGTGAACACAATAACAGAGGGCATTCCGCTTCCAACGATCTTTGATGAGAGCCAAACAGACCATAGAGTCCTTGATAAAGCTGCAACGGTGGGTGCGTGCTGTAATGCAGAGGTCTTCTTTCCTGAGGCAGCGCAGCAGTGCCATAGTCATCCAGAGAGCTTGGCGAAGGAAACTACAGCGCATAAAAGAGGTGCAAAGAACTCTGTTTGTTTTTATGTACAGTCAACCTTCACTTAATGACCTAAATAGGGGCCACGCATTTTTCCATTGATAACCCATGTTATAAAGAGAGCTGTGGACTGTGACAATAATATTCCATAAGTAATTCCTATTAATTTTGGGGATGATGGGTGGGGAAGAAATTCATAACTATGTGCTTAACTCTTTAAAGATTGAGTTTCCTCACTTCCATTCCTGCCCTCTCTCCCATACCTTTTTTTTTTTTTTTTTTCTCCTCTTGCATTCCCTCCATTTCTCAGCTGAGAGGAGAGTCATTAATTTCATCTAATAATGTCTTTTTTCCTTGCACTTGTATATGTGGTTTATAATGTAGCAGCTGCTAATCAGGCTATGAATTGGCAAAAATTAGATGCAGTGAGAAAAAAACACCATATATATATATATATATATATATAATACAGTGGTACCCCGACTTACGATATTAATCCGTCAGAGAGGGCATATTTTAAAGCGAAACAATCGTTAAACGAATCAATTTTCCCCATAAGAAATAATGGAAATAAATTTAATCCGTCCAAGACTTCCAAAAGTAGTTAAATAAAATATTTTTTAGAACTTTTTGACATTAAATAATACAAAATTTAATAAAGAATACCTAAATACACATGCAAATATTGAACAATAACATGTCACTTACATTTATTGAAGAGTTGTTGATGTGTGGAGGACGGGAGGAGGGAGAAGGTGGAGTAGTATGCTAGTGTTTGGAAGGGAATCCCTTCCATTAACACTGCAGGTACCAAGTTCTTTTCTGGGGTTACTGGCCTTTTCTCTCTTTGAATGCTACAGACTCCCTGCATGAATGCTACACTCCCTGCATGAATGCTACACTCCCTGCATGCCTACTACACTCCCTGCATCCTTGCTACACTCCCTGCATCCTTGCTACACTCCCTGCATCTTTGCTTCACTCCCTGCATGAATGCTACACTCCCTGCATGCCTACTACACTCCCTGCATCCTTGCTACACTCCCTGCATCCTTGCTACACTCCCTGCATCCTTGCTACACTCCCTGCATCTTTGCTACACTCCCTGCATGAATGCTACACTCCCTGCATGCCTACTACACTCCCTGCATCCTTGCTACACTCCCTGCATCCTTGCTACACTCCCTGCATCTTTGCTACACTCCCTGCATGAATGCTACACTCCTGCATGCCTACTACACTCCCTGCATCCTTGCTACACTCCCTGCATCCTTGCTACACTCCCTGCATCTTTGCTACACTCCCTGCATGAATGCTACACTCCCTGCATGCCTACTACACTCCCTGCATCCTTGCTACACTCCCTGCATCCTTGCTACACTCCCTGCATCCTTGCTACACTCCCTGCATCCCTGCTACACTCCCTGCATCCTTGCTACACTCCCTGCATCCTTGCTACACTCCCTGCATCCTTGCTACACTCCCTGCATCCTTGCTACACTCCCTGCATCCCTGCTACACTCCCTGCATCCTTGCTACACTCCATGCATCCTTGCTACACTCCCTGCATCCCTGCTACACTCCCTGCATCCCTGCTACACTCCCTGCATCCCTGCTACACTCCCTGCATCCCTGCTACACTCTCTGCATCTTTGCTACACTCCCTGCATCCCTGCTACACTCCCTGCATGCCTGCTACACTCCCTGCATGCCTGCTACACTCCCTGCATAAATGCTACACTCCCTGCATAAATGCTTCACTCCCTGCACATTCTTTACCACAGGCTTAGCACTAGGATCTTTCCTTGGACCCATGGTAGCTTATTTAGCAGTTGCAAGCACTAAAAACAGTGGAATAATGACAATATACTGGTATGAATGCGTGGGTGTGGGTGGGTGGTCGCTCTCGCTTGTAAACAATAGCACTGACGCTCCCTGGAGTGCGCGCTCAGCTGGGCGCCAAGCGGACACGTCCGGTACGAATGTCGGTAGACGAAGCAAACATCGTAAGTCACAATCAAATTTCTTACGTTATAAATATCGGTTATCGAAAATAACGTAAGATGATAACATCGTAAGTCGGGGTACCACTGTATATGTATATATTTTTTTTTTTTTAAACTGATCAATTTTATAGGCTAAGAGCTGTTATCCTACCTCAGCTTATTTCTATCTAAAGTATACTACCACTCCCTGGGATGTGACCCACAACAGTCACCTAACATCCAGGTACCTATGTACTGCTAAGTGCACTGGAGCAGCAGATGTTAAGAAACATGCCCATTATTTCCATCTGTGCCATGGACACTTATGAGAGCTGTAGCTTCAGTTCAAACTATCCATGACTTCAGCCACATTATAATTATAGAATATAACAGTTTCACTGACTAATGCCAAGAGTTTGGCACTTTTTATTAATATAAAAACAAAACTCACTACTACACATTTGAGTTCTGTCCAAATTATATTTGTTATGATAACGATTGATAGTATGGTAGCTTCCACCCATCAGTCTGCCAGCCATTTATTCTGGTAATTTCTCTCCCTTGCTGTTAATGAAGAGAAAACAGTATAAAGCAGAGAATCAAGCTTTCGAGACAATACAGTATATTGTACTCATTTGAACATTGCTTCATGACTGGCTTCATCTTGGCAAGTTTTAAATTAAGCAATTTCACTCAAACCTTTCTAATGTAAATTCTTTTGTTTAGTGTATTTGTTCAGATATGCATTAAAGAAGGGAAGGTACCTATGGATAGGCAGAAAGCATGCATAGTTCCCTTGTATAAGGGGACAAGAGAGAATGTAAGAATTTTATAGTTGAATAAGCCTCTGGAGTATATCAGGTAAAGTATATGGTAGAACTACAGTGGACCCTCGGTTTTCGTTCACCTCCAAACTCGAACAATTATGCAAGTGTATTTTTGGGGGTCTGAAATGACTAATCTAATTTACATTTGTCCTTATGGGAACAAATTCGTTCAGTAACGGCACTTGAACAGCATTCTGGAAAGAATTTTCAACGAAAACCGAGGGTTCACTATTATTGAAAGGGTTAGGGGTAAAACAGAAAGTAGGATTGAAGAGAAGAGGGTAGGGAATATGTAGACCAAGTGTTTACATTAAAGCATTTAAGTAAGCAATACTTAGATGAATGTAAGGGGATGTTTGTTGCATTTAAAAATGGAATGTGATACAATGGGCAGGAGAACCGTGGCAGTTTTTTTAAATTATGTAATAAATGGCAGGATGCTAAATGCAGCAGAGAGTTGTGTGGATAGTGAGTCCTAGGGTATGTAGGAGGGAGGGAAACTCTTTCCACCTCCATGATTGAGTCCAGCTAACTGGTTAACCTGAATCCCTTCACAAATATTACCTCGCTTGCACTCCAATAGCACATCAAGTAATAAAAACCACTTGCCTCCACTCACTCTGCTCTGTGTTCACACACACCTGTGAAAACAATATACAGCCTCTCCTCACTTAGTGACATACTCGTTTACCTACACCTCGGACTTACGACAGGCTCTCTGACAAGTATGCATGCCTAAATAATGTATATTAGAGCTGATTTCCTCTATTCTGCTTATTACAATATTCAGTACATACACTACTGCATAAACATTTAAAAATATACCAGAAATGTTATAAATTGTGCAAAGGTGACATTAAAACAATATCAAAGATAATTGACACAAACCCACTACCATTATAGTGTGCTCCTCACTTGGCGATGAATTCGTTTACCAACTTGGTCTTAGGAACGGAACTCCGTCGTTAAGTGAGGAGAGGCTGTACTCACCACAGTACAAATTCGGAAATGGAAGTTAATTCCTTACTAACTTTATAGTCATATGATAGTGATGGGTAGTTTGCATTTTTCTAGATTGTAAAAGAGCTCTTGGTAAGGTGATATGATCAAAATTAAATTGGAACTCCAGAAAATAAGAATTTTTCTCAGTATGCTATTAAATTATACATTTACCAACATGGTTTTTGCAGGATCGTCGGCATCATGCAACAACTATTCTTCAAGCTGCATGGAGATCTAGAGCTGTTCGCATGACTTTAAATAGCAAGAAGCTTGAGGATGTGCGTCAGAGACTGAAGATAGCCACTCAGGATGCCACAGATAGTAAGCGAATTGGCAACAGAACCCAGTGTGCTATTACATATCTAATGAAGTACAAAGATATCAAGAGGACATTGATAGCAGTCATGTATCTTGGTAAGTTGAGATGTTTAACAATATGGGAAATTCCTCTTAATTTGTTTGTAGGAATTATTTTTATCTGTACCTTAATTGAAAAATTTTATGCTGTTTTTACATAAAAATGTAAAACTCTCTACATAATAGCTAATAAGGATACAGTATACCAAACCACATTTGTCAATATAGAGTCTGCTCTCTGAAGGATGCAGTTCAGAGGGTTATTTAGATCTTGATGTTTGCTCACTTCTGGCATGACTGATATTGAATGAATGAAGGTGCATGCACTTCCTTCTTGAGTTGCTCCCCTCAAGGGAGGTTCCTTGATGCTGGTGAGGGGCTCTTGATCTAGGGAATTGGATCTGTGCTCCAGTTCCCTGAATACCTTCCATACCCCCCCCCCACATGTGCTGTATAATCCTACGGGTTTAGCGCTCCCCATGATTATAATTGTGTAATTCTCAAGTTGCTCTACCTTGGTGAGGAAACAATTGATTCACTGAAAAGAAGAAAATGGTGTGCTTCATTTACACTGCGACTTGACTGGGTATTTGTTCTTGTTTTATTGTAATAAATTTCATGTTGGCTGCCACAAAAGTCATGAAGAAAGGAAGTAGAAGCATTACAGAAAACTACCATCCAGTCATTTACATGCTAAATATCTGCAGGATCCATGAGGTAGGTGAGTAGACAGCCACCACGTAGGAAGATGCTACCATTGTCATAACCAGCCAGGGAGATACCATTCTGTCATAACCACCCAGGGAGCTTCTACCATTCTGTCATAACCACCCAGGGAGATTCTACCCTTCTGTCATAACCACCCAGAGATACTATCATTCTTACAACCACCCAGGGGTGGTTGACAGGCAACCACCAGACGAGCCCAGCCCATGGCCGGGCTCCGAGAGTAGTGAAACTCTCGAAACTCTTCAAAGGTAAAGGTACCATTCTGTCATAACCACCCAGGTTGATACAGTGGTACCCTGGATTTCATACAGCTCCCAACTTGAATAGATATGTAAGTGTATTTTTGGGGTCTGAAACAGACTAATCTAATTTACATTCGTCCTTATGGGAACAAATTCGTTCAGTAACGGCACTCGAACAGCCTTCTGGAATGAATTGTCGATGAAATCCGGGGTACCACTGTACTATCATTCTGTCATAAACACCCAGGGTAATACTACTATCATTCTGTCATAAGTGTAAAATAAAAACCTGGTAAATATTTTTCACACTTGACAGGATTGCTGGTCTTTGTCATAAACAAGAAAGATGACAGGTTTATAAATCTTGCAATTACTACTTAACCCTTTCAGAGGCTATCACTCAGAATTACGTCACTAAGGCCAAGGTTCTTTGTGTAGTTCAATGTCATGGGCTCAGTTTACTCAGATAAGATGTGAGTAATAAATTTTGGCCTAGATGTTAGAGAATGGGTCTGTGTGGTGAGTGTGCACAGTATAAAACAAAATTTTGCCCCATGCAGTGCATGATGGGGAAAACAAAGTTGACCATGTGTTTGATTTAAAATAGCAACTTTGAGTTGTTTTCTAGAATGGATTTATTGACTTTTTCTTGGAAATAAAGATGATTTTGTTTGATTTTAGGTCAGGAATTAGCTTTAAATTGGGCTCAAATTACCTGAAATATTCTATTTTTGCCAATTTTCATGACTGGGTAAGGCCTCCCTACACCCTCCAGTGTGTTTTATGGGTTTTTAATAGGTCTGATTCAATTACTGGGACACTGGAAACCATGACCAATGTATATGATATCCTTGCTTTTGGGCCACGTGACTAGTCTCTTCCAACCATTTCTTGATGCACTGAACAATCTTGTTCCTTCCATCAAGTTCAAAGCTGAATGGCTGAATGTAAATTTAACTCTGCTTTCTGTCCTAGGATATACATGACCATTGCTTGGCAACAGCCTTTTCTTTTTCCGTCTATCGCAAACCAGTGCACAGTGGCATGTACATTCACTACGTTTCTTATCACACCACCTGTCAAGAAAAGTGTTATTCCTCTTTCTCAGTGCCCTTCACATCTGTGACCCTCAGTTTCTTGACTCAGAAATTTCCACCCTTCACTGTCCTCCTCTTGCCTTGGCTACCCTTTCTATTTTATAAACTGCCTATTCATTGTCATTCACTGTGTTGGTGGTGACATCACAGTTCAGATGGTAATTCGAACTGTAACATCCTCGTCCATCCTTCAGTACGGGCACTGTACTACCTTTTTTTTGGGGGGGGGGGAATTACCCTACATCAGTGGAAGACTGCTGGTGCATTAAGAAAATCTGTACTGTTACCATATTTTCATTGCATAGAGGAACCATATACAGTGGTAACTCGGGTTACGAGCTTAATTCATTCCATAAGGCTGTTCGAGTGCCGATACCAAACGAATTTGTTCCTATAAGGAATAATGTAAATTAGATTAATCCGTTTCAGACCCCCAAAAATACACTTTAATTGTTCAAGTTGGGTGCTGTTCGTATGCCGAAATACCACTGTATTCTCTCGCCCAATGTTTGGGTACTTGTTTGGTATACACAACAAATGTAACAAGTCCAACATGAGTAAAAAGACACTATGCAGAATAAGCTCAGGCTTATATGTACTCTGTCATGACTTGATAAAGCATAGCCCCAAAGAAATACTTTGAAGAAGCAGCAGCAGCAGCAGTGTCACTGCTGCCAAAGTGTGTTAGTGAGAGTAGAGTACAGTACAGAGCTTGTAGAAGAAGTAAGAAGCCCACAAGTTGCACATGTGACTGCTGGTGACAATCATTCTTTTCTGCCTGTAATACTGGTCCCCTCTATAATAAAAAAAAATTGAAACTAGGCTCGTGATTCAGCGGCAGGTAGTATAGGTTCCATTGTTTACGGTACAATATTTAGAAAATACAACTTTAATAATTTTAAAAATTTAATCTTTTAAGTTACAAAAAAAATTGTCTTATAATTATGTGAGCCAAGTAATGTTATTTTTCTTGGTACAGATACAAGCACTCGGTGGTCACCTCCATGCTCTGAAAGGTTGACAGAAGGTACTTCCTTGGCCACTATTATGCTCTTGCTCAGGTCCTGCAACCGTTCTATTCCACACATGCAGATCCTTAGTTACATTCTTAATATTCTTATTAATTTGGCAAAATACCCGTACACAGCACAATTCATACACAACGTAAGTATTTTGAATCTATATTCCTTATTGTATTTTTCTTTAATTTTATCTAAATATTGAATGCCATATTGAATTATGGTCTTGACAATTAAATATATAAACCACTTTAATACTTGATATGTCAGTTTGTGAAAAAAAATATTACTCTTAAAAATTTCTATACCTTTTTTATTCCATGATTATTATCTAAACAAATTATGGTAATTCTATCGACAGTTGGAGGGGCTAGTGAAGACTGTCGTTCAGCTGCTTACTATATATTATGATAAGGGGCCTGGAATTTTTTGCAAGTGCTGCACTCTGCTCTATATTCTAACTACAACAAATCCTCCACCAAAGGTATGCCACATGTTTTAAATAAAATTTATGCAGTTAGTACATTTTTAGGCGAGATGACAGTTGTATGAGAGTAATTCGTGACAATGCTCTTACCTTTCCCTGTGAAATTTTCTGATTTAATTTTTCCAGTTATATTCTCATCTATAATATTGATTTATTGCTTGTCATATGATGCAACTTATTCTTCCCTTTCATTGTAGTACCTCTTAGAATAATCTATATGCATGGAGCACAATTTGAGTACCTGTCTATTTCTCTGTTTATTCACTTGCAGGCACTCATTACATCTTACGTTGGGATTAAATAATCTCTTAATTACAATATCTTATCCATTTTACGTAGGTGACTCAATCTCGGTTATCTACAAATCTTGACCATAATTAAGACTTTGAGGACAAAGCACTAAAATACATTAGTTTACTTGCCACAAACAATAGCACTTGGTGGTCAGACATTAGATAATTTTAAAATTTAGCTACTCTTAAACCAATGCTGTAACTAATAAGATACACGTATATGTAATAAAATTCAGTTTTGTGCAAGTATATGTAGTACATATATGAACCTAGTTCAATATTAATTTCTCGTGTGTATATAGCTTTTAATTATATTTTATTTACATTTTTTCTAAACAGGATATAAAGAACCCTAAAGTGATTAGAGATCTTACAAGCATCAAGGCCATAATGATACGGCGTGAGAATGCTAGCTTACGAGGGAAGAAACCAGTCAAGTACACACCCCTTCCTGCATCTGAACTACCCTCAATAGCACCAGAATGGGTTCTAATACCTGGTCAACCTAGAGAGTTTGATGATCCTATACTTGCTATAGTGACACTCTTAGCTAGACTTGAAATGAAATCAAAAGAATAATTTAGTAGCACCTTCAAAGATGGTTTTGCTGTACTACATTGATTAATGGTGAAAATTATTACTGCATTTGTTATCAGGAAAATGCATATGAAACTAAAGGCAAACGAAAAGGTTATTAATTTTTAGGATATATAATTGTATTTGTTCCATGTGATTAATTTTACTGACATTCAATTTTAATATTGCAGTGCCTATTATATTTTAGGGGAAGTGCTAAACATATTGGGGTTATACAGTGCCTGAGGAATTGGAAGGAGTTAGGTCCTATTCAAGGAGTTCTATTTATTGGATCAGGAGCCTCACCAGTATCAAGGAACCCCTCTTGAGGAAATCTTATTTTATGAGCAGTAAGGAACTGCATAACCCTAACAGGTTTAGCATGTTTCTTGTAATAATGTAAGGAAGCCTCAATTTTTTAATCATAAAGCCATTTATATTTTGTATACATAGTTGCTTGCATTTTATTAACTTGTATGTACAGTAGAAACAAGCTTTTGTGTTCCATAAGAAAATTGATTTTTTTTTTAGGTAGGGGGGCCCACCCTGCCTTGGTGGGATATGGCCAGTTTGTTGAAAGAAAGACAATAATTTTTGTTAAACCAGTTAATTTGTTTATCAATGCAGTGAAAGTATTTTAAAATTTCATTTAATATTTTTTTTTTCCATGTATTGAATCCATATGGTAAGTTGTCATTCTTTTGAATAAAATATAGTATGTATTCATATTTCTTGCTTGTCTGTCACTAAACTTTTTGTATATACTATAAACATTAAGTATATTTCATTAATAAATACATTTAAAATTTTGTACTTCTGATATACTATAATTAGTTTATGGTCTTGAAAGGAAAGCTGTCTTACCATTAACTTTTTACTATTTTTTTTTTTGATTGGCTAAATGTATTTTACTCAGATCACTAAATAAAGTTTAGTATTATAGGTTAATGTGATTTTTGTTTTTACACACTGGCTGGCTGTCTTCCACTGAGGTAGGGAGACCTGAAAAACAAGAACATTCACCATCATTCAATAGTTGTCCTGCCAGAAGTGTACACACATAATTCAAATGACATAACAGCAACATTTCCACCACCTCTCCAGAGTGCAGGCATTTTACTTCACACTTCTGGAACTGTGTGAAGTGAGACTAACAAACTGCAAGAAGGGTAAGTACTGAAGGTTACTTTGAAGGTAAAAAGGCATAATTCGAATTTGATGCAGGGAGAAGTTAAAATGGGCCCTTCCAGATTGGAGGGTCCTCGTGATTCAAAGAATTTGAGATGGGCTTTCATTTGCACACAAGCATTCTGGTGAGTGTTGAGAGACATGGGTGTAGAGAGTCTTCACTGCAACAATTTCTTGTGTGGAGGGTAAAGCTCTTGTGTAGAGCATTACCCTCCACTTCCCCTCAAGGGAGGTTCCTTGATGCTGGTGAAGGGGCTCTTGTTCCAGGGAATAGGATCTGTGTTCAAATTCCCTGAATGCCTTCCCATTCACCCCCCTTCCCAAGGTGCTGTATAATCCATGAGTTTAGTGCTCTCTCATAATACCCTCCACTTAATGACCCTCTCGGGTTGAGCGATTTGATAGTTACCAACTTCCTTAGATCAAACCTGCTTATATTACCCTTCCCCAGGCACTATGACTTTAGGTTCAAGTTTTCCCATGAATATAATCTGGTAAATGGGGCATTCCATTAAAAATGGTGGAATGCCAACTAGAAATTCAGTATTGTACGTAATGATAATACCTGAATTCCTCCCAGGTGCTGTATGACCCCTATGGGTTTAGTGCTTCAAGATAAGATCCCCTCAAGGGAGGTTCCTTGATGCTGGTGAGTGGCTCTTGATCTAGGGAATTGGATATGTGCTCTGGTTTCCTGAATTGAACCTGAATACCTTCCACACCCACGTGCACTCTGTAATCCTATGGGTTTAGCACTCCCCATGATTATAATAATAGATAAGATTAGGAAACATGGAATGTCAATATTACTGTTAAAAAAAATTGTAATTAAGCTTGTTTATTTCTTTATCCTTTTGAGAACTGGTCACCATACCATGGAGACATTGACTCAAAACCCCCTCCAGGTATTTTCCAATGGGAAAGGCATTTAACTCCCTCACAGAAAGCCTACAGCAATTTTACTGTTTCAAAATGTTTGGTTTTGAGTAATTTTCTAGGCATAAAGATTATGGAAATTCCATTCCCACTAAAAAAAAAAAAATCAGTTTCTAGCCAGAAAGTGTATGGAAATTTCACTCCCTTTTTCAATTTCCCCCCCCCCTCCTCTTAGAAAAATTCCCATATTCTAGCCAGAAAGTCTATTAGAATCTCCCACTTTTAAAAATATCCCCATTTTCTATGATGGCTACAGTGCTTCCCATTTTCTATGAGGGCTACAGTGCTTCCCATTTTCTATGAGGGCTACAGTGCTTCCCATTTTCTATGAGGGCTACAGTGCTTCCCATTTTCTATGAGGGCTACAGTGTTTCCCATTTTTTATGATGGCTACAGTGTTTCCCATTTTTTATGATGGCTACAGTGTTTCCCATTTTCTATGATGGCTACAGTTTTTACCATTTTCTATGATGGCTAGTTTCCCATTTTCTATGATGGCTACAGTGTTTCATTTTCTATGATGGCTAGTTTCCCATTTTTTATGATGGCTACAGTGCTTCCCATTTTCTATGATGGCTACAGTTTCCCATTTTCTATGATGGCTACATTGTTCCCATTTTCTATGATGGCTACATTGCTTCCCATTTTCTATGATGGCTAGTTTCCCATTTTTTTTTCTATGATGGCTACAGTGTTTCCCATTTTCTATGATTGCTACAATTTCCCATTTTCTATGATAGCTAGTTTCCCATTTTCTTGCCAGAAAGTCTAGGGAAATTTCACTCCCATTTTCTATAATGGCTAGACAAATTCCCATTCTCTAGCCAGAGTCTGTGGGAATTTCACTCCCACTAAAAAAAATATCCCATTTTCTGTGGCTACATCATTTCCCATTCTCTAGCAAGAAAGGCTGTGATTTTCACTCCCGTTATCTATGATAGCTAGAAAAATTCCCATTCTCTAGCCAGAAAGTCTATGGGGATTTCAATCCCATTTTCTATGGTGGTTATAAAACTAAAATCACTTTCCTTTTCCCTCCATTTTATAAGGTGGCTGCCACCAGCATACCGACTATGTATTTTGATGTCAAGCACCTTCGAAAGTGAATACATAATATTCCAGGCTTTATTACAGAATGAAAATACCAATGAGATCCCTTAGAAAGGTGATCCTACTGAACCTTCTAGCAGCAACTGAAAAGGTGCAATGAAAATTTAGTATGTACTATAAAGGCCTTTCCTGCATTTTTAAATTTTACTATATCAGGACACTATTAATTGAACTATTAACATTTATACTTGCATACATGCCCTGTCTCAACAAGATGCTGGAAACTTGAGCAGGGCCTAATTATAATCACAACTAAGCGCTAAACCAGAGCAGGTTCTAAACCTGCTGAAGACCAGGAGCCTTCTACAAAATCAATATCAATTATTGCTCTGCAGACCTTCTCAACTTACCCATTCAAAGGTTATGTATCAAAGTTGATACACTAACATTTGTGCATCCCCTAAGTATCCTATTCTGCCCTGGCCTGGCAAAACCAAGACAGCTTGGTGAGATGACCCAACCAAGGCTCTATGGAGGAAAGACACATTAAAATCATAACCAAGCGCTAAGCCCGTAGGGTAGGGTGTGCTAAAAGGTGTAATATGCTGGATCAGAGATCAGCGAAGGTGAAGAGTATAACAGGTAGAGAAGCGAGGAGTGCTAAAGTATAATCAAAGGTTGTGTAATAAATCTCGTCAAAAAATCAAAGAGGGAGTCTGTGTCAAAGGTGGGATCGTCAGCTATGAGGGAAGATAAAGTAAGGGTGGTGGTGTACGCCCGTCTAAAGTTGCAAATATTCCCACCCCTCCTTTAAAGTGCAGGCACTGTGTACTTCCCACCCACAGAACTTAAACCCGGTTATCCAGTTTTCCTGAATCCCTTCATCTTACTTTGCTGGAACTCCAACAGCAAGTAGGTCCCGAGAACCATTTGCCTGTACTAACATGCTCACACATGCCTGATATAAAGAGATGAGCCGATGTATCGGTGGGTATCTGCCACTTTTTATGGTATTCGTAAAAAAATTGCTTTAACAATATTACACGTGCTTAAAAATATCAACATTAACTCACTACCTCACGACTGAGAGAGTTACACTATCAACAAGTGTCTGACAACCAGTAACATTTATTATTTAACCTTCCTATGTTATTTAATACCCAGTGTACAACAAGCGTTCTCGTATACGTATATTGAACACAGTCATAAAAAAATTGGGTAAAGTATCGGTATCGGCCGAAAATTAATGACATCTAAACTGTCGTATCTGCACGCCTCTGGCAAGACTGTGATAGTGTTACTATTTCGGGTCACCCTACCTCGGTGGGAGACGACCAGCGTGTTAAAAAAAAGAATATGGAAATTCACCGCTCTAGTCAGAGTCGTTCCCCTGAACGAATCTACCTGGACTTCCTACTCATTTCTGCACACTGCAAGCTCCTGTGCTGATTGCAGCACGAAAGGCCTAGAGCTATAATTCAACTACCCCTTCGGTTTTGCATAATTTTTAAACACGCTGGCCGTCGCCCATCGAGACGGTGACCCGGAAAAGTAACACTTATACCATCATTCCATTCACCATTACTGTCTTACCAGATTATTATAATCAAATAGAAGCGCTAAACCACAGGGTGTCTTACAAGAGGCGCGCAGATACCACAGTTTAGATGTCACTCTTAACACCTGCACACCACAACGTATTAATATATGTGTTAGTTACCATTTTGTCCTAGGCACATGTCGATTAGACACTAGGCCTGTTGTATGTATGTGTGTGTGTGTAACGAAACACTTCGAAATGTTTCGGCCCCGCCGGGAATTGAACCCGGGCCCTCCGTGCGTGAAGCAAGAGCGCTAGGCACCATGCCATCGGGGCGTATACGTGTGTGTGTATATATATATATATATATATACATATATATATATATATATATATATATATATATATATATATATACTGCATGTGTGTGGTGCAGCAGATTCATCATAGCTTGGTCACATTACAGGGAATGTTAATGATGTTTACAACCAACCAGAATAATAAACGAATATATGTTTTTGAAGCCAGTGATATTAGCTTACCGTAAAAATCCTTAACACAACAAAGGATTACCTTCCGCCATAATTTCATGTGCATTTGCGAAGGGGATTGATATGAATGGGCATTTCCTGCTCTAAATCATTGGCTGCTTTTTGGAATATAAAAATTATGTTCGCATTATTTGACGGGTGTGGGCGAGTCGACGGCAATGAATTGTACGTCATTAGTATATATATACTAAATAATGATAATAGGGGGGGAATATGATGATTCTGTTGTGGTTAGGCTATCACAGCTTTATGTAAAAACAAAATATTATAGAACGGGCGAGGCTGCTTGACACCTCTCAGATAACTAAAAAAAAAAAAAAAAATTTACAAATTCTGTATAGGGAGTTCTCATTCTTGATAACGGTGGTAATATTTGTGATGACAGCTATAACATATCCCACAATGAATACAGGTAATATATTAATGTGAAAATCTACCATTGTCAGAGTATTTTCCGTTTGTCTCATTACTATTATATATTTAGTATAAAAAGGAGTCAATCCTGAATGAATTACACAGCGCCTATAATGTTATAGCAGAATATCTTACTGGTTTAACTTTTTGTGAATAAATAACGCATGAACAACGTCAATGAGGCCATGTACTTAGTGTGTTGCTGGCAGATATGCAACAAACTCTTACAGTGTTGCTGGCAGATATGCAACACACACTTACAGTGTTGCTGGCAGATATGCAACAAACTCTTACAGTGTTGCTGGCAGATATGCAACACTCTTACAGTGTTGCTGGCAGATATGCAACACACACAGTGTTGCTGGCAGATATGCAACACACACAGTGTTGCTGGCAGATATGCAACACACACTTACAGTGTTGCTGGCAGATATGCAACACTCTCTTACAGTGTTGCTGACATATGCAACAAACACTTACAGTGTTGCTGGCAGATATGCAACACACTCTTACAGTGTTGCTGGCAGATATGCAACACACACAGAGTTGCTGGCAGATATGCAACACACTCTTACAGTGTTGATGGCAGATATGCAACACACACTTACAGAGTTGCTGGCAGATATGCAACACACTCTTACAGAGTTGCTGGCAGATATGCAACACACTCTTACAGTGTTGCTGGCAGATATGCAACACACACAGTGTTGCTGGCAGATATGCATCACACACTTACAGTGTTGCTGGCAGATATGCAACTCTCTCTTACAGTGTTGCTGACAGATATGCAACACTCTCTTACAGTGTTGCTGGCAGATATGCAACACACTCTTACAGTGTTGCTGGCAGATATGCAACACACAGAGTTGCTGGCAGATATGCAACACACACTTACAGTGTTGCTGGCAGATATGCAACACAGTGTTGCTGGCAGATATGCAACACACTTACAGTGTTGCTGGCAGATATGCAACACTCTCTTACAGTGTTGCTGGCAGATATGCAACACACTCTTACAGTGTTACTGGCAGATATGCAACACACTCTTACAGTGTTACTGGCAGATATGCAACACACTCTTACAGTGTTGCTGGCAGATATGCAACACACTCTTACAGTGTTGCTGGCAGATATGCAACACACACTTACAGTGTTCCTGGCAGATATGCAACACACTCTTACAGTGTTGCTGGCAGATATGCAACACACTTACAGTGTTGCTGGCAGATATGCAACACACTTACAGTGTTGCTGGCAGATATGCAACACATTCCTACAGTGTTGCTGGCAGATATGCAACACATTCCTATAGTGTTGCTGGCAGATATGCAACACATTCCTAGTGTTGCTGGCAGATATGCAGCACATTCCTACAGTGTTGCTGGCAGATATGCAACACATTCCTACAGTGTTGCTGGCAGATATGCAACACATTCCTACAGTGTTGCTGGCAGATATGCAACACATTCCTACAGTGTTGCTGGCAGATATGCAACACATTCCTACAGTGTTGCTGGCAGATATGCAACACATTTGATCAACACATTCCTACAGTGTTGCTGGCAGATATGCAACACATTCCTACAGTGTTGCTGGCAGATATGCAACGCATTCCTACAGTGTTGCTGGCAGATATGCAACACATTCCTAGTGTTGCTGGCAGATATGCAACACATTCCTACAGTGTTGCTGGCAGATATGCAACACATTCCTACAGTGTTACTGACAGATATGCAACACATTCCTACAGTGTTGCTGGCAGATATGCACATTCTAGTGTTGCTGGCAGATATACACATTCCTCAGTGTTGCTGGCAGATATGCAACACATTCCTACAGTGTTGCTGGCAGATATGCAACACATTCCTACAGTGTTGCTGGCAGATATGCAACACATTCCTACAGTGTTGCTGGCAGATATGCAACACATTCCTACAGTGTTGCTGGCAGATATGCAACACATTTGATCAACACATTCCTACAGTGTTGCTGGCAGATATGCAACACATTCCTACAGTGTTGCTGGCAGATATGCAACGCATTCCTACAGTGTTACTGGCAGATATGCAACACATTCCTACAGTGTTGCTGGCAGATATGCAACACATTCCTACAGTGTTGCTGGCAGATATGCAACACATTCCTACAGTGTTACTGACAGATATGCAACACATTCCTACAGTGTTGCTGGCAGATATGCAACACATTCCTACAGTGTTGCTGGCAGATATACAACACATTCCTACAGTGTTGCTGGCAGATATACAACACATTCCTACAGTGTTGCTGGTTGATATACAACACATTCCCAGTGTCGCTGGCAGATATGCAACACATCCCTACAGTGTTGCCGGCACATATGCAACACATTCCTAGTGTTACCTGCACGTACACAATACATCCTTAGTGTTGCCTGCACGTACACAACACATCCTTAGTGTTGCCTGCACGTACACATCCTTAGTGTTGCCTTCACGTACACAACACATCCTTAGTGTTGCCTGCACGTACACATCCTTAGTGTTGCCTGCACGTACACAACACATCCTTAGTGTTGCCTGCACGTACACATCCTTAGTGTTGCCTGCACGTACACAACACATACTTAGTGTTGCCTGCACGTACACATCCTTAGTGTTGCCTGCACGTACACAACACATACTTAGTGTTGCCTGCACGTACACAACACATCCTTAGTGTTGCCTGCACGTACACATCCTTAGTGTTGCCTGCACGTACACATCCTTAGTGTTGCCTGCACGTACACAACACATCCTTAGTGTTGCCTGCACGTACACATCCTTAGTGTTGCCTGCACGTACACAACACATCCTTAGTGTTGCCTGCACGTAAACATCTCCGATACTTCAAGCAAAATATTCAAGAAGAATCTCCCAGCAAACAAACAAGAAAATAAACGAACAAAAAAAAAATCCCCAGCAAGAACAAGACAAACATGGAAACTGAAGACTAAAAAAAAAAAATCCCGCGCTGTCAAAACCTGGAAGAGAGCAAACAGTTTTTTTTACCCTCACCCCGGCCACCTCAAACAAAAAAAAACCTGGATAAAAAAATGGAATAAAAACCTGGATAAAATTTCACTTCACAACGGCGAGAACTGAGATAAAAATATCTCTGCTTTCTCATTTTTATTAATTCAAAACTTGGATATATATTCACTATTACTATATAAATATTTCATTCACTGGGAAACGGTAGACCCACAGGGGGTCACACAGCGCCTGGGGAATGGGGGTGTCCCATAGCTGGGTTGGTAGTGCACTCCGCTCACACACTGAGGTTCGTGGTTCGATTCCCGGTACGGGTTGAAACATTAGGACGTTTTTCCTTAGGACACCTGTCCATGTTCACCTAACAGTAAAATAGGTACCTGGGTGTTAGTCAACTGGTGTGGGTCGCATCCTGGGATAAAATTGTGAAAATTATTTGATCAAATCACCTGCAGGAGGCTTACAGGGCATCACCTGAATTATTACCTGCAAGTAATTTGGGTGAGGTAAGTGGGACTTAGTCACAGTAGGTCACTGAACTGCAACTCCTTCGACTGCCCACTTCCTCACCACTCACACAAAAAGCTCGACCTGACATTAAATAATTATATTAAAACCAGCTGGTAAAATTAAGGTTATGTGGACTGTATAGGATTAAGCTTGCTGGGAACAACAAATATAATTGGCATTAACACTTACCATTTAGTTACTGTAGATGGATCGCACCACATCTGCCTAACACCTAGACCCTACACTGGCCAGCTGAGATCTAAATGCAAGGACTAATGGTGCACTTCCCTGTGATGTTTCCTTACCTTCAGCCATCCACACTTAATTCTTGAGGTCCCACAAATTTCCTGTCCCAATTCTTCAGCAGGGGACATTAACATGGGTTCCTATTACAAATTCAGGTCGAAATACACCAATTAGGCCTCGGAAAATGCCGAATTACAATGCACAATTAAGTCCAGTGCCCACACATTAAATTCCATATGGCGTCCCTCCCCCTCATTCGAAATTTCTCGAAAGAGTCAAATCGGCATCACATTTTATTACACAATTATTGTATTCAAATTTACCCATGTTGAATATAGGAAAATCCAAAATTTTCCACAATTGTCCTAATTTGTCCGAAATGCTCAGCACAACAAGGGGCTTTCTATATAGTAGTATGTCATTGATGTCAGCTAGGACTGTATACCTTGTACATGTACTTGTAGAAATAAAGATTATTAATTAGGTTTGATCCTAAGAAGAGTCAATGTAATTTCTTGCATCAAGGAGCCTAGCCATGTGACGGTTGTGCGTTATCATGACCCCTGTGTGTTTAACGCTTCCTCAGTATAAAAACAATTAGGGTCCACAATAATTACTAAACCTCAACTAAATACCACAACAATATCAGCAAATGTGCAGAAATTACAAGTAAAACCAAAAAGATCTAAAGAAAAAGCAATTCTTGAAACCATATCAGTTATAACTACAATAAGGTCGAAAATAGAACTGTAAACACACACACACAGCTGTCTCGACCCCTGCAACCACAATTAGGCGAGTACACACACACACTAAGGATCTAAACACCACAGCACTTATAATCACAGAAAAAAACCAGTTAAACATCTAAAAACCACACTATTCTCCACAACTTAAAAATATATTTGAACCACAAAGAGCTAAAGGCCTAAAAAAAAAAAACCAGTATTTAAGACTACAAAAAATCTTAAATTAAATCTTTAAACGATCAAAGTATTAATTATAATCTACAAAAAAAAAAAATTAAAATCTAAACCAGAAGAACTTTAACTACAAAGATATAAAACCACAGCATTAGCGACAAACACGTAAATATAGGCACAAAGATAAAAACCGCACCAATTATAACTACAAAGGCTGTAATTGCTAAGGACCTATAAACAACAAATGTGTATAAATTTTAAATACAATATTTTTTATAAAAAAAAATTACCAACAAATATGTAAAATCTACAGAAATTATAACCATATCTAAAAACCACAATAAACACAAAGGTCTAAAAACCAAAGCAAGTATGAACACAAAGGTCTAAAAACCACAACAAGTATAAGCACAAAGGTGTAAAAAAACAGCAAATGTAAACACACAGATCTATAAACCACAACGCTTAAATCACGTTATGTGAAGTTTGTCAGGAAACAGGACAAGTGTTTATATACATGGGTCTTAGTCATATGACGACCCACAGCTATAGCTTTTGGTCATCTGACCGAGACCTTCCACTGGCTTACCCCTCCACCCCTTTAAAAATTATGGTTATGCTTAAAACAAAGATCTAAAAACCACAACTCATCATGCAGATTAGTATTATGGGGATACAGTTCATATACAAACAAGAGAATACAAATACGTGTGTTGGGTAGGAATACATATTGTCGTTAATACAAGTAAATGCCTCGGTGTTATAAGTAGACTAATGTTGCAGCATATTTAAATGATCGTATGATTTTTATATTATTATTATCATAACTAAGCACTAAACACACAAGGGTCATACAGCGCAGCTTAATGATCATAGGCTTGTAAAATAACCATGTTGCAGGGGTCGAGTCTTAGCTCCGGGTCCCGCTTCTTCGCTCTGTGTACTCAATTATGGCTGCAGGACATTCCCCTTAGCTCCGGGACTAGTCTTGTTGCAAACCTTTGCACTATATCTAATTTCTTGACGTGCTTGGCCAGGTGTGGATTCCAAACTGGTGGTGCATACTCTAAAATGAACCTGACTTACACGATGTACAGTTTTTTGATAGATTTCTTACTGAGGTGTCGAAACGCTATTCTTAGGTATGCCAGGCGCTCATATGCTGAAGCAGTTATTTGGTTGATGTGCACCTCAGATCTTTTTCCTTGAGTTAAATAAGTTTGCAGTCTTTGGCCCCCTAGCTTGTACTCTGCGGTCTTCTTTGCCCTTCCCCAATCTTCAACTTGTCGGTTTTAAACATCTGTCAGACACTGCAACATCATGGGATCTTGATACAAGGAATTCTTTAACACTTGTCCAACCTTTGGACGAAGACCTACTTACACATTTGGATTTGTCAAGTGTGATCCTCCTACGACTGCTTCACCTCACCTGTCTACATATGCTGTATTCTTTTCAAGATTGATGGACTGATTACATCGACTCAAGGCTGAGGGACTGATTACCTCAAACTACTACTGTTCTGCACCATTCTCCTTCGTATGGACTGATGAAGCCACTGTGTGGCGAAACGTTTCTTCAATGAAGATTCCCATATGTTGCATAAGTGTCTCAATCCAGGAGAGTTGTTGGACCAGGCTTCCAGCCTGTTCAGAGACCTTTGTAGTTCTGCCTGTGTGTGTAGGCAGGGAGGGGGGAGGAAGTAAAAAAAACTGTACATATAATCCGTATGATATTTAAAATAGTTTGCCAAATTTTGAACATTAAGTAGGCTGCAAATCGCATTTGATGATTTCAAAACAATATAACTTGTGAAGGTATTTTTCTACTCGCCGGAGTCTGTTAGTTAGGGAATAATTTATAATCACGAGAGTAGATATATTAGGCATAATTACAATTTTAGGCTTTTTTCTATAGTACAGAGTAACAGACTGAATTTTGCTGTTGATTTTTATATATTTCTGTATGAGAACAGCATGCAGAAAAATGGCTAATTGCAATAGAAGGCGAAAATCTGTAATTGTAAAAGACATTTTATGATGTGGTAATTAATGTCATAATGTGCTTTTGTACGCCATAGTTGAGCGAGCGAGGGAGCGGCAGAGAGGTCGTGCAGGGAGGTCGTGTGTCCCGCTGCCTCCTGAATTTTGCAGGATATTGGCGTGTCAGAGGTGAAGGAGAGCATTGATGTGAGCGTTGATGGTTGATGACGGTGCAAGTAGGCGGGTAGATGTCAAATGACGGTGCAAGTAGGTGGGTAGATGTCAAATGACGGTGGAAGTAGGTGGGTAATGTCAAATGACGGTGCAAGTAGGTGGGTAATGTCAAATGACGGTGCAAGTAGGTGGGTAATGTCAAATGACGGTGCAAGTAGGTGGGTAATGTCAAATGACGGTGCAAGTAGGTGGGTAATGTCAAATGACGGTGCAAGTAGGTGGGTAATGTCAAATGACGGTGCAAGTAGGTGGGTAATGTCAAATGACGGTGCAAGTAGGTGGGTAATGTCAAATGACGGTGCAATAGTGGGTAATCAATGACGGTGCAAGTAGGTGGGTAATGTCAAATGACGGTGCAAGTAGGTGGGTAATGTCAAATGACGGTGCAAGTAGGTGGGTAATGTCAAATGACGGTGCAAGTAGGTGGGTATGTCAAATGACGGTGCAAGTAGGTGGGGTGCAAGTAGGTGGGTAATGTCAAATGACGGTGCAAGTAGGTGGGTAGATGTCAAATGACGGTGCAAGTAGGTGGGTAGATGTCAAATGACGGTGCAAGTAGGTGGATAATGTCAAATGACAGTGCAAGTAGGTGGGTAGATGTCAAATGACATAATTATACGATACTGATATATGTTCCTTGCATATCATACTGATATGTTGATCCCTTGCCTATTAAAATTATGGTGTCATACATACTGAAAGGTTATTTTCTGACATTATTATTATAATCAAAACCAAACGCTAAACCCACTAGGGTTCTGATACTGAATGATTATTCTTTGTTATTGATTATTTTCTTGAGAAGGTTCTAATAACAGTTGTGGGAAATTATGGAGATGAGGTTCACAGATACATTCCTGAAATATTTCATCCAAATAATTTAAGGAACAATTTATTGTACTTACCAATGTTAGTTGTACCTCAGAGCCAGGTGGGATTTTACACACTAGGCTGCACCACGCCTCTCCTCTGAGACACACACACACACACACACACACACTCTCCCACCCACAAAGTCGGGTCTATCAAATATTACAACATAAAATTAATACCAATAATGTTGGTAAATTACAAGATATTGAGTGGATTGTATGATGGTTTATGACTTGAAAAGGGAGGGGGGGGGATCTGTTGAGTATGCAACATTCTACAAAAATATATGCATATTTAATGAGTACTCGCCATTTAATTATCGAATCACAATTTTGATTTGTAACATACCCTAACGCTACCCCAATAGTTAGAGTTTACGATGGCCAACGCAAAACTCCTATATATTATGGGTAAGCGTCACTTAGCTAAGGTCCTGGGAAGAATCGGTGTCCTCTATTTTTCCGTTCTTGTTGCTGAACGTAAGGGTTTTCCCCACACTATTTATCCCAATTCTTCAGTGGGAACGTGTCAGCAATTTCTAAATTACGGATTGAGTCCGATATACACCAAGTGAACTTCGATGATGCTTGATTATTAGATGAATTTTCCACGATAACCAGTCCTCGCAAATTACAAATGGCGTCCCCCTGTGGCTGTTCCACACCCCCTTTACTTAAAATTTCTCGAAGGGTCCAAATAGCATCACATTTTAATATGAAATTATAATATTATTCATTTATATGTTCTACATTTAGGAAAATTATGTAAAAAAAATCCACAACTGTAGTTAAAGCCACAAAGGTCTAAAAACCACAACAATTATAGCCACAAAACTCTAAAACCCAGAATTATGACGACACTTGTAAGATACAAACCATCTAAAAAACACAAACTATAAATTTAAAATTATGAGCACAATATAACGACAAAAAAAACCCACTTACAATCACATAACGACAAAGATCTTTAAAAACCGCAACAATTAAAAGACATTTCAAACCCAAAATAATATAACTGTAAAGAGCTAAAAGATACGAACATTTATGAACATTTGAAAACCAAGACGTCTGTGTCGTGCCCAATAAGTAAAACTTGCAATTTTGGCTTAAATAGCAACGCTCTTCTTGCCGAATAAGGCAAGCAAAAATTTGTGTATGCAATAATTTCGCAAAAATCATTCTGAACCTAACGAAAAAAATTATTTCATTGTGTTTGTTTATTAAATTACTGTAAACTTATCTAAAATATATTTAGTTAGATTAGGCTAAATTAAATAGCGCTTTTTATAATAAGGTTAGGTAAGTTTTCTAAGGTTCTTCTGGTACAAAATTATTAATTTTTACACTAACATAAATGAAAAGGAATTAATTTTAAACGAGTTCTTGCTAATTGACCAATTTTACCTATTCGGCACATAATACACTATGCAGAAATAGGCGGAGGTATATACAGAGAAAGATCGCAAACTAGGAGGAAGTGGACCAGGATTTAAGAATCGACCCCTGCAACTACAAATAGGAGTGTACACACACACACAGCCCCGGTGGCCTGATGGCTAAAAGCTCTCGCTTCACGCACGGAGGGCCCGGGTTCAATTCCCGGCGGGGCGGAAACATTTCGAAGTGTTTCCTTACAACACACACACACACACACACACAACAGGCCTAGTGTCTAATCGACATGTGCCTAGGACACAATGGTAACTAACACACACACACACACACCTTTGGTTTTACACAGATCAATTATATCAGTTTTACAGGCTAAGAGTTGTTATTCTATCTCAACTCATTTCAAAGCCCGACTCTAAGATATACTACCACCCCCAGGATGCCACCCACAACAGTCGACCAACACTCAGGTACGTACTGACTGCTAGGTGCAGGGATAACAAGTGTAAGGAAACATGCTCAAGGTTTCCACCAGTGCCGGGGATCGAATCATGGACACTCAGTGTGTGAGCTGAGGGCGCTGCCAACAGAGCCACAGGACACCCTCCCTCCCTCCCTCCCTCCCTCTCCCTCTCTCTCTCTCTCAAACTCACTTTTTTCCAGCAATAAATTAAGAGCTGGGAGCGCAGGAAAACTGGGCTAATTTTTGTTCCTGTACAAACGAGAGAGAATTTTTTTCCCAGTCAGCGGCCCGAGGTCTTAGCCTAAGCTGGCTCCCCGTCGCTGCTCCTGCCGCTGCCGCCGCCGCCGCCCTGCCGCTCCTGCCGCCACCCTGCCGCTGCCGTCGTCGCTGTCATCCCAACTTGCCCTTTATCGTATTTTTCTTCCGCCTTTCATTGTTTATCTGTGGAGGAGAAATTGACTTTTTACTTATCTCAAAATATGGTGAAGTTCTGTCTCCATATTTTAACTTTACGGGCGAGAGTTTATGCAAGATAAACACTGGCCTCTGGTGACCCAAAATTTGTGCCGGGATGAAACTAATTTTTTTTTTTAGGTTAATATATTTTTTTTTTTTTTTGTAGAAAATCTTTTCTCTCCTCAGCGAATTTCTGAAGGACAAATTCATAAGACTGGAGCACTGCAGTAGGCCTAATGGCCCATGCTAGGCAGGACCAACTCACACCCACTTGTATATACTATATTTAAATCTAGCCAAGGTTGTCGCGCGCCAGTGACGCTACCTGGAAGTTCCACTCGTCTACAACTCTATTGCCAAACCAATACTTCTCTGCATCCTTTATAATTCTAAATTTGCTGCTAGTCCTTAGATACTTCCAGCACGTTATTTATATTCCATTTATTTGCTTTAGAAAAACACGTAAGCGACCACTAGGACATATTTATTAGAAAACATTTTGCTCCTGGGACCTTGATCACTTCTAACAGAGGTTAAAAAGACACTATATACAGGCTGAGAGTGAGGTGTGTGTTTGCTAACGTTTTTGTTCTTCTAAAGCAACATGTCGGTGTTTATGACCAAGGTTTATATCATCCCATTTATTTATTCATGTTTTTTTATGCCTACTCTTCAGTCATAACCTTCCGCCCCATAATTCTACATATTTCCAGAGTGTAAATTCAGTGCCTCCAGCCTATCACAGTAGGGAAGATTGCTACACATGGGATCAACGTTGTTATACTTCTCTATATTTCCCAGCACATACATGTCCATTCCGTAATATGGAGGCCAGACTCGAGCAACATAATTTGTGTAATCAAAGACATATAAAGTTGAAGTATAACCTGAGGACTTCTATTGTTTATACTTGATAGAAAGCCAAGAATTCTACTAGCTTTGTTGTGAACATTTATGCAATGTTGTCTTGCCCTTAAATTTTTTGCTAATTACAATTGAATCTTTTTCGCATTCACTCTAAGATCTACATTATTTGGTTTGTAAGTAATATGTTATTTTCCCAAGATCAGCTTACACTGGTCCGTACTGAACTGCATCTGCCACTTCTCTGACCATAACATGAAACTACCGAAGTCATCTTGTAGCCTACTAGTGACCACATCAGATGTCATCAGTCCAGGCTGAGGGACTGACCACCTCAAATATTTTTTCTTCAAGGTTGATGGACTGATTACATCTTCACTTCACTATTACACCTGCTGCCTCCTTATTTGACTGAAGAAGCCTACTGTGTAGGCGAAACGTTTCAAAAATAACGATAGCTAACTGTTGCATATGTCTTAATCATCAACTACCATCAATATCCATGGTTCTAACACAGCCACTACCACTTATTTTTTTATATTTGTTAATTCATGACCGATGTGATTAATTACTTAAGAACAATTATATTCAAAATTCCTGTACACTAAATTCATAATAATGAACAAAATATTTGTTTAGAAATGGATACAAAAAATACATACAGGGGTAAATAATACTCCAATATAATACATGTAAACTGCCCAATTAACCTCCTATTCGACTCTTCCTCGACATTCTCTTAATCAATTTCTCTTCTCCGACCTTTTTTCCCTCGTTCGTTTCTCTTACTTATCCTCTCCTCACTATCCTCTACCACCCTCGTCCTGACCTCCTCGTCTTGACCTCCTCGTCTTGACCTCCTCGTCTTGACCTCCTCGTCTTGACCTCCTCGTCTTGACCTCCTCGTCTTGACCTCCTCGTCTTGACCTCCTCGTCTTGACCTCCTCGTCTTGACCTCCTCGTCTTGACCTCCTCGTCTTGACCTCCTCGTCTTGACCTCCTCGTCTTGACCTCCTCGTCCTGACCTCCTCGTCCTGACCTCCTCGTCCTGACCTCCTCGTCCTGACCTCTCCTCCCAACAATATGGTTCTCTCATCATACAGGTGGTTGAAGAGAGTTAAGCCTGGGGGACTGGTGACTTAGGAGGGAGGGAGAGGGAGGCGGGGGAATGATTAGGATTGGGAGAAGGCTGGAGGACGGGGGAGTGAGACAAAAAGAGAGATAACGATGGAGGCAGGACAGTGAAAGAGTGATGAGAGGGAGATGGAGAAGAATGGTGACAGGGGGGGAGGGAGAATTGAGGAAGAAGAGAGGAAAAAGGAAGGATGAGAGCTAAATTATGAGTCATGGAGGGCAAGGAAAGCAATCCAATAACTTGGATGAAGATCCCTTCAACATCAAGGCACAACACACATACAACTCGTGGAGCAGCGAGAGTGGACCTAGTAGCGACCAGCGAAGAGGGACCAGGAGCTGTGAATCGACCCCCTGCAATAACAAATAGGTAAGTACACTAGTATGGAGTTAGGCCTATTGTGTGCTCACCTGTATGTTGTTGCAGGGGTCGAGTGTGTGTTAGTTACCAATAGCCAAAGGCACTTGGCCTGGTTTTTTTCTTGTGTACTCCACTCTATGTACTCAAATATATGTGGTTGAAGAGGTCGATTCACAGCTCCTGGACCCGCCTCTTTGTTTGTGTGTGTGTGTGTATGTGTGTGGTATATACACAAATAAGATTACAGTAAATAGGTGATATCAAAATATGCAGAACAAGTACTTTGAAAAAAAATAGTGAAATTTGAATAGCTTTCGTGACTTTTCACATTATCAAGGAACTGTAATAATAATAATATTAGAACAGCTGAAGGCTTATAAGGCTGAGATAGCACCTCACGGTCAACATCCGACACCTCACCCGTCCCTTTATGATGACAGTCAAGAACTTGTCAAACATAACTTAAACTCTTCCCAAATTTTATTATAAATTAATCTAATTTGTATAATCCTAAACCAATATTAATATTAAAATCAAAACTTTTTTTTATGAACCTTGATTCAATTATATTTCTCTCAACCATAGACCTGCTTGATACAACTTTCTCGGCTTTTTGAAAATCAATTGGATGGTTAAAATCTCTCACGTGCATAAACAGAGCATTAGACTCTTGTCCAGTTCTAATGTAATATTTATGTTATTGTGAGGTGTTATCTCAGCCTTATAAGTCTTCTGCTATTCTATTATTTTTACAGTTACTTGATGTGAGAAATCACGAAAGTGCTTGGAAATTCACTATTTTTCACTCCAGGTATATATACCTGGAGAGGGTTTCGGGGGTCAACGCCCCCCCAGCCCGGTCTGTGACCAGGCCTTGCGATGAATCAGGGCCTGATCAACCAGGCTGTTACTGCTGGCCGCGCACAAACCGATGTACGGACTACGGCCTGGCTGGTCAGATACTGACTTTAGGTACCTGTCCAGCGCCTTCTTGAACACGCCAGGGGTCTATGGTAATATCCCTTATGTATGCCGGGAGGCAGTTGAACAGTCTTGGGCCCCTGACACTTATGGTGTTGTCTCTTAGAAAAACTCATGGCGCCCCTGCTTTTCACTGGGGGAATGTTGCATCTCCTTACCATCTTTTGATTTCGTAGGGAGTGATTCTCATGTGCAAATTTGGTGCTAATCCCTCTTGGATTTCCCAGGTGTATATTATCATGTTTCTCGCCTGCATTCCAGGGAATACAAATCGGGAACAAGCGACACAAGGTGCAAAACAACCACAGGGAGAGTTGAATATCATCTTAGGGCTTTCGTGTTGCAATCAACACATCAGGAGTTTTCAATGTTGCGGAAAAGAGGTGGTCCAAGCAAATACGATCACAGGAGCACATTTGCTAGAATGGCGCTCCTGTGATCGTATTTGCTTGGACCACCACCTCTTTTTTGCAACATTGCAAGCTATTGATGTGTTGATTGCAACACGAAAGCCTAGAAGCTATCATTCAACTCCCCATGGTTGTTTTCATATATATATATATATATATATATATATATATATATATATATATATATATATATATATATATATATATATACACACACACATATGCAATACTCGTGAACAAGCGATACAAGACGCAAAACCACGGGAGGGGGAGTTGAATAATAGCTCTAGGCCTTTCGTGTTGCAATCAACACATCAGGAGCTTGCAATGTTGCAAAATGAGTAGGAAGTCCAGGTATATCTGTTCAAGGGAACGACTACAGCTTGAATGAGATGGCATCAAGCAGACCAGTGCCAGGTGCCAGAAAGATGAAACGTATAGAAGCGCTCATCGACATTTGATGATCCAGCAACCACAACATTAGTGACATGACATACATCACTAACATCCCATCAGTAGGAAAATTCCTTTGCCTAAAAATAAAAATGGGTTTAGTGGAAGCAGAAAGAAGGGGAACAATCTTGTTTCCAGAGGCTGATGCACTTCATCTTTAGGTAAACGCTGGTTTATCCATAAGGTAGAACAGGAGCAGCAGAACCTCCCTATGGTGAATAGAAATATACCTAGTTGGATTTGTTTTTTAGAGCCAGCTGGTCCATGGTTAGCAAACTGGCCTGTGGAATTTAGGACTCGCCTGCCATGGGTTCGAATCCCATTCGTTCTGTGATTTGATTTTCCCATCCTAGTTAAAGCACAAATGATAACTACGCAGTGTCCTGACTGTTTTGTAAATCAGGAAATACGACAGTGTCTCCTGATGCTGGTCTGTCTACTCCAGACTATCTGAGCTTATCTAGTTTCGATACTGGGGTTTAAACCTTATCAACTACACGACTGTCATTAAGGCTGCAGAAAACTCGTTCAACATCAGTCAAGAACACTTTAAACCTTAAAATATAGATTACTTTAATCTCTCAGAGTTTATACACCAAGAGACACTTACGTCTCGCACTACACACACTCGTGTAGTTGATAGGGGTGGAAGTGTGTAGTTGATGGGGTGGGTGTGTGCAGTTGATGGGGGTGGGAGTGTGTAGTTTTGAGATCAGAATCTCCACACCTACGGTGCTGAACACATCAACTCAAAGGCCGAGGGACTGATTACCTCATCTTTTTGTCTTCAAGTGTTGTCCTAGAATTTGTATTGATAAAGTCACTGGAGGGCGAAACGTCTACAATAAAGACACCCAGATGTTGTACCCGTGTCTAATTTTCATCTTGTCGGTATTGTATACTATTCTTGTACAGTGTGTGTAGTTGATGGGGGTGGAAGTGTGTAGTTGATGGGGGTGGAAGTGTGTAGTTGATGGGGGTGGAAGTGTAGTTGATGGTGGGTTTCATGGGGTGGAAGTGTGTAGTTGACGGGGGGGTGGAAGTGTGTAGTTGACGGGGGGTGGAAGTGTGTAGTTGACGGGGGGGGTGGAAGTGTGTAGTTGACGGGGGTGGAAGTGTGTAGTTGACGGGGGTGGAAGTGTGTAGTTGACGGGGTGGAAGTGTGTAGTTGACGGGGTGGGAGTGTGTAGTTGACGGGGGTGGGTGTGTGTCATTGATGGGGGTGGGTGGGTGTCATTGATGGGGGTGGGAGTGACTCACAAAACATTAGGGGCTGCCCCCACTGCAGAGAAAGTGACCCCAGTGGGTATCTCTGACAGGGTCCCTGCAAGGTACAACATCTCTCGCCACCCATATCATCTTCGTGACAGTCAGGAACGACTCACACCTGTACTAATTTATATAAAGACTGGTTTTATCCTCGCATGTAAAAACTTTACTGAGAAATGGAAGACACGAAGTTTGTCCTGCAAGGGCAGAAAAAAAATGGATGGTTTGAAGCACGCAAGGAGTGTGTTTGGCGCAGCCAACACCACATGAAAGGTATCGTGAACCCTCTTGAATTACCTTCAATTCTGCTTTTTTTTTTTTTTTCGACAATTTAAAATTTCTTTCTTGTATTTTAGTGTTTATATTTTTAAACCTTCGCTCTCCTGATTATGTCAAACATTTTGTAACTAAGTGTATTTCGGTCGCTTCAAGATCCGAGATAGCTATCACAGTGATGCATAACACCAGGCCCCTGTGCCTCCATGCACGCGAAAGGAATAGTGTAGAGTGCAGCGTAAGTTTATAAGCGTTGAAGATATCAACAGAATCAGAAACTCCCACAAGTTATCACAACGAAAGTAATGTCATATTTAATATTCTTTACTAAAAATGTAAATTAAGACACATACAGTCCAGCAGAAATTCAAATTTTCCACCAAGACCAGCTTTAGAAGTTTAATGCCAAACTGAAGAGGCATTCTGTAGTTATCCCATAAATTAATATCCAATAATACACCAACACCAAGTTTGAAGCCGCTCAGAAGTGGCATTATCAAGTTATTGGGTTGAAGGTTTCAAGCCAATCGGATGAGGAACTCACAAATTATCTTAACAGTATTTCAAATTTCCTAAAAAACAAAAAACAAATTGCAATTTGAGACCTACACAGGCGCCAAAATCAATCTAAATTGTTTTATAACACTGACCAGCGATTAAGGCTTAGTAACTTATTTAGGCATTGGATACATAACGTACAAATTTGTTACTATGGCCTCGAGGGCACGCAGATGTCACGGCTACATAAACTAACATTATGTAGATTTAACCACAGACATTTCATTAAAATCAACCACTTCTGACCAGCAAGGACATTCCCCAGTTATTTCATGGAACATAATTGGTTTCACCAAATTGGCAAATTAAAACTTAACACAACCCAGAGTCAAGACGAAGCTTCCTGTGATGGAAACACGTCAGTGACCAAAGCTCATTCAGCTGACCAGAAGCTGCATCTTCAGCTGACCAGAAGCTGCATCTTCAGCTATGGCACACAACCCAGCGGTTTCAACTTTTGATAAGAAAAAGAGTTGAACGTCGTAAATCTAACACGCCAACTTAATGTAATAAAACCTAACGTAAATTTAATGTAATAAAATCTAGCGTCGTAAGTCTAACGCCTTAAATCTAACATTGTAAATCTAACACCAGAAGCCTAACATCGTAAATTAAAGTGACTTCGTAAGCATAAGTCTTAAATTTAACATCGTAAATCAAGCGTAAGCTTAAAGTAATAAACCTAACGCCGTAAGCCTAATATCGTAAGTCTAACACCACAAGTCTAACGCTTAAAGTCTAACGCTTAAAGTCTAACGCTTAAAGTCTAACGCTTAAAGTCTAACGCTTAAAGTCTAACGCTTAAAGTCTAACGCTTAAAGTCTAACGCTTAAAGTCTAACGTCTTCTGTTAAACAGAGTCTATAGGCAGACACACAGCAGTACAGTGGGAAAATTAACCGACTCAATCCTGGTCAATTTATTTATGGAACACACAGGGATTATTATAATTATAATCATGGGGGAGCGCTAAACCCATATGCTTATACAGCGCATGAGGGGGGGGGATGGAAGGTATTCAGACTCAATTCAGGGAACTGGAGCACAGATCCAATTCCCTAAATCAAGATCCCCTCACCAGCATCAAGGAACCTCTCTTGAGGGGAACACACAGGGAGAATTAACAAGATTTTATTCCGGATTCAACATGACTGAGGGAACACAGAGGCTGACATCTCCGTGGGTCCACAACCACAACATTCCCAGACCTTATCAAAACGAATTTGCAGTCTTCCAACAAATTTGAACATGAAGGTCAGGTAAACGACCTTACTTTCATGATATAATTGAACAAGCTGATGTTTTCTAAACCCAGCAACTGCATGCAGAACAGGACACGAACTCCAGCGTTAATATCCGCTTCCTGTCACGACCAACAAGAGACAATACCTAACAGTATCATCCATGTCTCCCCCTTCCCCCGGACCTTAGTGTGGCACGCTCGAATTTTATCGATGGCACATAAAGCAAGACGGATTTCGGTCGCTGCGAGATCCTAGAATGGTATCCCGGTATTCCATAAGCCCAGCCTCCTCTACCTCAATGCAGGCAAAAGGAATACCGGAGGGTGGTCATAAGATTCCACTACAACAGAATGTAAAAATATACGTATGAATGAATTGCTGTACGTACGTGCACTTTCCTACGTATATATGTGTATTTACATACGATTTTCTTATATATGCGTGTACAATATTATATATATATATATATATATATATATATATATATATATATATATATATATATATATATATATATATATATATATATATATATATGCGAAAGTGCACAGAAGCTGCCCTAATTGCTGTCAGCAACACTATCCATCAATCCATCTACCACTACCCACGCTACACTCCACCTGGCTACTACCACTATATATACTTGTTTTCTTAGATATCTCTGTATTAGGACTGAAGAAGTCACTCGTGGCGAAGAGTTTCTTTTAATAAATATCCTGAACTGTACATAAGTGTTCTTTTCCACAACTCTGGTCATGGAGCACCTGCAGCACAAGCCAGTTGGTCTTAGAATCTGGTCCTCGTTACCATACAGAGGCGTCCAAAATCTGAACCGATCATGAGAAAATGGACGCATTAAATGGTAAAATAACCTATCCCCCATCTACAGCGCTGTCAGACGTACGCCAGATTCTTTTTTATCTTCGGGTAATTATGCGGAAATATAAGTTAATATATGTTAACCTAACCTATAACCAATATTAAAATTCCTCAACCATTTCAAGCATGCAGAAATAATGTACACTAAGGGAAGACGAGGTGGATACCACAGTGGTCAGTGTTATGCTGAGCAAAGACACAGGTGGCGGTACAAGCTTGTACTGGGACAATCTTAAGAGACTGGGAGTGTACATGTATGGTATACAGTACCGACAACATTTAGAACTAGACATCGGCTTTATCAATACAAACTCAAAGATCTAATTGGAAGACCAGGAGCGCCACACCGAGTGAACATCTTAAGACTGTGGACTTTCACTTGTAACTGGTACTGTTAATCTTAAACGGGTCATCTATAATGATTAAGACGCGTGTCAAATGACATATCTCCTGAAGATTATAACAACTGTAAAGGATACCATTCGCAAAGTATTTTAGTTCATTTCTCCCTTCTAAAACTTCACAACTTTCCCTCTGGCATTATACTGTTGTTTTAGTGATAAAATATGTAACTTTACGACCGCTGAATCTCGTATTAATAAAATAAAATGCATTCCTATTATTGGTGGATTTTGAGGATTATCCTCCTTGGAATCACACTCGTCTCTTGATCCAAGGAATCCAAGCAACCCCCTTCTTCCTTGGATTAAACCCGGTTACCTCCCACGTCCCCTGTATGACCCATTATCTCACCTGGCTGACGGTACAGTAGGCTAAAGCTTATTCGGGTTAAATGCTTTTTTGTGACAATGACAACAAAAATAAACTAAAAACATGTGCGAAGATTGTCCAATAAAAACAAAAACACCAAAAAAAACAATAAAAACAAGAAATCAAGGGTCAGAAGAGGCAGATTTCTTGCATAAAGTTGCTCTACTGTGTAACAATGTTAATTCAATTAGCAAAGTGCCTTTACCAGCTTTGGAAATAATATTTAACAAGTTAGAATGGCTTATGTGCAGAGATATGCAACACATGCTTCAACTAACACCTTTTTATATATATATATATTCACTGACCTTACTGTAATTCGCCTCTGACCTTACTATAATACGCGTCTCTAATCTCAACGTGAAAAACACAAGTGATTTGGAATATTTTTTTCACTGCCGGTAATGGGAGCAGCGATGTTATCTGGTAATGTATTGAAGTTCAGGCTCAATAATTAATAAATTTTGAGATTATTGCTGCTGGATTGGTGTCCTGTAATTCCGTTATCGGAGAAATTATGAAAATAATTCCCATGATTTAACTGGAGCTCTGATGAATGGCATGCTGAGGCTGTTTCAGAATTGTCCCAGTCTGTGACTGTTACTGACTCTCCCACAGACTACACACAGACACCTCTACCTCTGTTCAATAAGCCACACGTAGACAAACTCAGGAGATTAATTTATCTGTATATTTCGACCTCCTCCTGTGGTCCTCTTCAGCAGAAGAGAATCAAATTAATCTATTGAGTTTCTGTCTCCATGTGGATTACCGAGTCTTCGCAAGTGTTCATCACACTGTAGTTACTCATACACCTCTCTACGTACACTGAAATATACACACGTCTAAGTATATACTATATATTATACGAGTATAATTATTATCACTAGCATCTAAAGCATATATATACATATAAAATTATATCTTGCATAATCACGCCCAGAACACTGTTCCAACACTTTGTTTACACTGACGAACTCTGGCTTCATCAGTGTGATGATGTGTCGATGTTATCTACTGGAGACTTCCCATATTCACATCATAATTTACATTATGTGATGAACAGTATCTTTACCTTAGAATAAGCCATATCTTTACCTAAACTGGGATCCGAAAGCCTTCAAAAAGCCTTGATTCACACCAGCGCTTCGTTTCGGGCTGAGGTGACAAGCCTGCGTCAGTGTCCAGTACCTGGGGCTGCATCATAAGACCTAATAGGTGTTTGCGACCTCATTATTAAGGTCATGTCAGACTTAACTAGCAACAAGGTATATTTATATTTTGTCAGTAACAGATTCTTTATATTTCGTTTATCCTTATTTTTACGATACGGAAATGCTTACCTTATGCCACTCTCGAGGGTCACTGCCCCCCATAGTCTGGTCCAAGACGAGACCCCTGGTTGCTAGCCTGATCAATTAGGCTGTTGTTGGCAGCACTCAGTCCATTATATATCACAGCCCGTCTAATCAGAAACTCATTTCAAGACTTATCAAGGTGCATTTTGAAGACAGCCAGAGGTTTGTTGGTAATTCCCCTTAATCACGAAGGGCGCTGAAAGCCCCGAGAACCTCTGGGGTACTGTGAACCACCTGCCAAGTCTCTCGCTTTCATATGGAGTGACTTCAGTGTGCAGGTTTGGTATTTTGCAGGTGTAAATTATGATGTACCTTTCTCAAGTGTAGCCAATTGAACGTAGGCAAGACTACGAGTGTACCCAATAGTTCAGAAGATTGAATTATGCCCGCAATGCGCAGCATATTAGGGGCTTTTGGCATGTACATCTCTTTTATACCTATGTATCATGTAAACCCAACAATGTATCTTTGTACCATGTCTAAATAAAGTATTATTATTATTAATGTATACTGGCGGTGGAAATTCTATTTTTTTAGATCGACAATCTGGTCATCGTTGAATGACACCATCAGTGTAGACAAGTGCTCCATCCTGCACAGTGACATGAGTACCGCTGGCTCAGCGTCTCCATCCTGCACAGTGACATGAGTACCGCTGGCTCAGCGTCTCCATCCTGCACAGTGACATGAGTAGCGCTGGCTCAGCGTCTCCATCCTGCACAGTGACATGAGTACCGCTGGCTCAGCGTCTCCATCCTGCACAGTGACATGAGTACCGCTGGCTCAGCGTCTCCATCCTGCACAGTGACATGAGTACCGCTGGCTCAGCGTCTCATCTTAAAAGTTCTACTTATCCGGCTTGTCATGTCCGTCGCGGCAGTGATAATGTCATCAGTTCCCACACATGCAACTTTTACGCTGTGTTGCAGCGCAACAATGACACGCTGTGTTGCAGGGCAACACAGCGCATACGGCAGAAAAAAGAACTTTATCTAAACGTTGTGTGCAAGTTGGTCAACGCTTTTGCGTCCTCGTTGAACACGAAGAAAGCGCTTCGTTGCCTCAACGGTTTTAGTCTAACTGCCTATTGGGTAGTTTCAAACGAGGCGGCTGGTGATTGGCGCGCGGATAACGGTAAGGCAAAGGCTATTGGCCGATTCAAAATGGATATTGACGCCTCATTGGTTAAGAGCGCATTTCGGAGTTCATTGGCTGATTCTCAACGGCTCAGATGCTGATTGGTTGGTTGGTCAGTGAGCTGTTATTGGGGGAAATGTTTCGCCCAGTGTAGAGCTTAATCAGATGACAAAGCTCTACGGGGTGAAATGTCCTGCTGCACACACCCGCAGCTGGCAATGCGGGTGTGTGCAGCCGGTAGTGCGGGGGTGCAGCCGGTAGTGCGGGGAGGTTGCAGTCGGTAGTGCGGGGGAGGTTGCAGTCGGTAGTGCGGGGAGGTTGCAGTCGGTAGTGCGGGGGAGGTTGCAGTCGGTAGTGCGGGGAGGTTGCAGTCGGTAGTGCGGGAGGTTGCAGTCGGAGTGCGGGGTTGCAGCCGGTAGTGCGGGGGTTGCAGCCGGTAGGCGGGGTTGCAGCCGGTAGTGCGGGGGTTGCAGCCGGTAGTGCGGGGGTGCAGCCGGTAGTGCGAGGGGGTGCAGCCGGTAGTGCGGGGGGTGCAGCCGGTAGTGCGGGGTGTGTGGAGCCGGTAGTGCGGGGGTGTCGGAGTCGGGTGTGGCGGTGCGGGGTGGAGCCGGTAGTGCGGGGGTGTGGAGCCGGTAGTGCGGGGGTGTGGAGCCGGTAGTGCGGGGGTGGAGCCGGTAGTGCGGGGGTGCAGCCGGTAGTGCGGGGGTGTGCAGCCGGTAGTGCGGGGTGTGTGCAGCTGGTAGTGCGGGGTGTGTGCAGCTGGTAGTGCGGGGGTGTGTGCAGCTGGTAGTGCGGGGTGTGCAGCTGGTAGTGCGGGGTGTGCAGCTGGTAGTGCGGGGTGTGCAGCTGGTAGTGCGGGTGTGTGTGCAGCTGGTAGTGCGGGGTGTGTGCAGCTGGTAGTGCGGGGTGTGTGCAGCTGGTAGTGCGGGGGTGTGCAGCTGGTAGTGCGGGGGTGTGCAGCTGGTAGTGCGGGGTGTGTGCAGCTGGTAGTGCGGGGTGTGTGCAGCTGGTAGTGCGGGTGTGTGCAGCTGGTAGTGCGGGGGTGTGCAGCTGGTAGTGCGGGGGTGTGCAGCTGGTAGTGCGGGTGGTGTGCAGCTGGTAGTGCGGGTGGTGTGCAGCTGGTCACAGTGCGGGTGTGTGCAGCTGGTAGTGCGGGGTGTGTGCAGCTGGTAGTGCGGGTGTGTGTGCAGCTGGTAGTGCGGGTGTGTGTGCAGCTGGTAGTGCGGGTGTGTGTGCAGCTGGTAGTGCGGGTGTGTGTGCAGCTGGTAGTGCGGAGGTGTGTGCAGCTGGTAGTGCGGGTGTGTGTGCAGCTGGTAGTGCGGGGGTGCAGCTGGTAGTGCGGTGTGTGTGCAGCTGGTAGTGCGGGGGTGTGTGCAGCTGGTAGTGCGGTGTGTGTGCAGCCGGTAGTGCGGGTGTGTGCAGCTGGTAGTGCGGGGTGTGTGCAGCTGGTAGTGCGGGGTGTGCAGCTGGTAGTGCGGGTGTGTGTGCAGCTGGTAGTGCGGGGGTGTGCAGCTGGTAGTGCGGGTGTGTGCAGCTGGTAGTGCGGGTGTGTGTGCAGCTGGTAGTGCGGGGGTGTGTGCAGCTGGTAGTGCGGGGGTGTGCAGCTGGTAGTGCGGGGTGTGCAGCTGGTAGTGCGGGGGTGTGCAGCTGGTAGTGCGGGGGTGTGCAGCTGGTAGTGCGGGGTGTGTGCAGCTGGTAGTGCGGGGGTGTGCAGCTGGTAGTGCGGGGTGTGCAGCCGGTAGTGCGGGGGTGCAGCTGGTAGTGCGGGGGTGTGCAGCTGGTAGTGCGGGGTGTGTGCAGCTGGTAGTGCGGGGTGTGCAGCTGGTAGTGCGGGTGGGTGTGCAGCTGGTAGTGCGGGGTGTGCAGCTGGTAGTGCGGGTGTGTGCAGCTGGTTGTGCGGGGTGTGCAGCTGGTTGTGCGGGGGTGCAGCTGGTTGTGCAGGGGGTGCAGCTGGTTGTGCAGGGGTGCAGCTGGTAGTGCGGGGTGCAGCTGGTAGTGCGGGGTGTGCAGCTGGTAGTGCGGGGGTGTGCAGCTGGTAGTGCGGGGTGTGCAGCTGGTAGTGCGGGGTGTGCAGCTGGTAGTGCGGGGGTGCAGCTGGTAGTGCGGGGTGTGCAGCTGGTAGTGCGGGGTGTGTGCAGCTGGTAGTACGGGGGGTGTGCAACTGGTTTCCTAATTTTTTTTATCATGGGAGAGCGCTAAACCCGTAGGGATTATAGAGCGCCTATGGAGGGGGATGGAAGACACTGAGGTTAATTCAGGGAAGTGGAACACTAATTCAATTCCCTAGATCAAGAGCCCCTCACCAGCATAAAGGAACCTCCCTTGAGGGAAAGGGGGTCAATTCCTCTTTAGATTTTGTACGTAGTAATCATGTCTCACCTTGTCTCTCTCTCATCTAAGGTCGTCAGTTTCAGTTCCTTCAACCTTTCCTCATAGTGAATTCCTCTTAGTTTTGGTACTAGACTTTTTGTGAACGCTCACCAGGAGTGGACTCCATGCTGGGGCCGCGTACTCAATGATTGATCTACCATACCTTTGACTAATCAATTCTTTAAGTTTCTGAATGTCATTCTTCTACATTCCGTTTATGTGAGGTTTGTATGTATTTCTGGTGATATATTAGGCGTTATGTTCTCCTCGGGTCCTTTTCACTTATGTTTGTGCTTCTCTCCGTCCATGGTGTACTGTGCCCGGTCTGTCCTCACCTTCTCCAAGTTGTGTATGACTTTGCAATTGTTAGTGTTGAGACGGAAAAGCCATCTTATCTGACCACGTCCTAGTCTGTCAAGGTCTTCCTGGACGTTACTATTATTTCCTGTTATTTGCCTTCTCAGTAATTTTAAACTGTCCACAAAGATGACATACACAACAATCCCTCCGATAGATCACTCACGTACCGTATATTAGAAACAGTAGTGGACCTAACACTGGCCCTTGTGGAACACCCTTTTCCCTTCCCCACTTCTTACTCCAGCTTTCTGTTACTCCGCGCCTACTTTTATTCGGGGTACTCCCTGATCCACTGGGGCATTCCTGCATTTTAACCCTTCTTGTTCCTCTAATTTCTGGACTAATCTCTGGTGTTATAGGGTGTCAAATGCTTTCCTGCAGTCCAAGAAGATGCATTCCACCCACCCCTGTCTTTCTTGTTTTACCTCTGTGTCGTGGAACTCAAATTCCTACGACAGGATTTTTCATCTTTAAATCCATGCAACATGTAAATCCATGTAACTTTCCAAGTTACCCAATATTCTTTCTTCTATCTTCTACAGAGCTTTGGATAGTGAACCATCCAAGAAGGTACTATCCTCCTGTCATACGAGTGTGAACCATACAGGGAGATACTCCCATCTTCATTTAAGAGAGCGAAGCAAATGCCCACTAGACGTTTTGCACTCTGACAGAATTGCTGATCTTTTTCTTGTCGCATGAATATATGACAGGTAAAGCACACAAACTTATATTTACATATGGTATACATTTAACTAACATGTAAGCTTCCAAAATGCTCTCGTTCCTTTCCATTATTGGGACCAGGTGTGAGGAGTGGCCTGCGGGGGGAGGGAAGGACTCCTAAATTAAGCAAATTAAGGTAATATTTAGAGAACTAGTCCAAGCAAAATTAACTATTATTTGATATAATAGGATTTAAATCACCCAGACAGAGCTAACAACGACGTTGCACTGTACAGGACTAGTAGTTCCTGCATGCTTGTAAAGCAGTGTGTGTTGTACTGTACTGGTTTAGTGGTTCATTCAGATTAAACCCATGTGAGCGGTGAAGGCTCAATCATCCGGCGTCTAATGACAAGTACCTGGAATGTTATGTGTGGTTAAGTGGTAAGCATCACCAGAGAGGCCTGGTGCTGCTCCCCACACTAATGGAAGAGGTGTGGGGGAGCTGCGTAATGAGGCTTTCAGGGGGCGTATTAATGGAGGAAATAATTGTGTTAGTGAATGATGGAAGGCAGTGAAGAGTGTTGACAGTGTTGGTGTCCATGAGTCATGACGGATGGTGGTGAGTGGTGGGAGGCAGTGATGAGTGTTGAGGGATGGTGGTGAGTGGTGGGAGGCAGTGATGAGTGTTGAGGGATGGTGGTGAGTGGTGGGAGGCAGTGATGAGTGTTGAATGATGGTGGTGAGTGGTGGGAGGCAGTGATGAGTGTTGAGGGATGGTGGTGAGTGGTGGGAGGCAGTGATGAGTGTTGAGGGATGGTGGTGAGTGGTGAGAGGCAGTGATGAGTGTTGAGGGATGGTGGTGAGTGGTGAGAGGCAGTGATGAGTGTTGAGGGATGGTAGAGTGTGTTGGGAGGCAGTGATGAGTGTTGAGGATGGTGGTGAGGGCAGTGATGAGTGTTGAGGATGGTGGTGAGTGGTGGACGCAGTGATGAGTGTTGAGGATGGTGGCGAGTGGTGAGAGGCAGTGATGAGTGTTGAGGATGGTGGTGAGTGGTGGAGGCAGTGATGAGTGTTGAGGGATGGTGGTGAGTGGTGGGAGGCAGTGATGAGTGTTGAGGGATGGTGGTGAGTGGTGGGAGGCAGTGATGAGTGTTGAGGGATGGTGGTGAGTGGTGGGAGGCAGTGATGAGTGTTGAGGGATGGTGGTGAGTGGTGGGAGGCAGTGATGAGTGTTGAGGGATGGTGGTGAGTGGTGGGAGGCAGTGATGAGTGTTGAGGGATGGTGGTGAGTGGTGGGAGGCAGTGATGAGTGTTGAGGGATGGTGGTGAGTGGTGGGAGGCAGTGATGAATGCTGACGATGGTGGTGTCGACACCTTGTCAATTAAGATAGTGTAGCACTGCGCTAGACCTACTGGCCCATGCTAGGTAGGTCTTAAAATAATACCTGTCACACACAGCAACATACTGCCATCTTGACACAGTGGAGTCTTCAACTCTTGCCTGACCTATAGATATAATGTACTTCCACTAGTGAATGTGTCCACAGGTGACACCACTCCCGACTGCTTCGCCTCACCTATCTGCGGTACATAAGCCCCTCCGAGCATATGTTGTACTTGTCAAGACTGATGGATTGAAGACATCGTCTCCAGGCTGAGGGACTCATTACCTCAAACCTCTCCTCATTTTCCACGGCTCATCTCAGTATTGGACTGATGAAACCACTGGCTAACTAAGTGTCCCATTCATCGACAAGCCTTACACACAAAAGTAGGCGAGGAAAATATATAAAATAATATGTGTCGTGCCGAATAGGTAATACTTGTGATTTTTGCCTTAAATAGCAATGCTCTTCTTGCCAAATAAGACAAGCGAAAATTTGTGTATGCAATAATTTCGCAAAAATCATTCTGAACCTAACGAAAAAATACATATTTCATTGTGTTTATTATTAAATTATTGTAAACTTGTCTAAAATATATTTAGTTGGATTAGGCTAAATCAAATTGTGCTTGTTATAATAAGGTTAGGCAATTTTTCTAAGGTTCTTTTGGTATAAAATTATTATTTTTTACATTAACATATATGAAAAAATATATATTTAAATGTATAAGAGAAAATTTTAGAAAGGACTTAATTTTAAACGAGTTCTTGCTAAATGACCAGTTTTACCTATTCGGCACTATATATATATATATATATATATATATATATATATAAGGCTACCCAAGGTAGCGTGGGAAATCGAGTAGAAATGTGAGACTATAATGTGTCGTGGGTGAAATGTCACCCTCCTCCAGGACGCTCATTACTGCCACTTCTGTACAACCATAAACCTATAACTCCCACAATAAAAATCAAGGATAAAATGAGCAAAAAAAGAAAGCAACGAAGAGAAACATGCAACACACAAATAATATCACACCAACTTTATACAGCCATGATCATTAGAAGAAATTAATTCCAGGACTATTTTAATACTAGAGAATACTTTAAATAGAGCAGATGAGACCGGGCCAGTTGATGGGCGAGCTGGAACCAGCGTGTCGAGTGAGCTGGAACCAGCGTGTCGAGTGAGCTGGAACCAGCGTGTCGAGTGAGCTGGAACCAGCGTGTCGAGTGAGCTGGAACCAGCGTGTCGAGTGAGCTGGAACCAGCGTGTCGAGTGAGCTGGAACCAGCGTGTCGAGTGAGCTGGAACCAGCGTGTCGAGTGAGCTGGAACCAGCGTGTCGAGTGAGCTGGAACCAGCGTGTCGAGTGAGCTGGAACCAGCGTGTCGAGTGAGCTGGAACCAGCGTGTCGAGTGAGCTGGAACCAGCGTGTTGAGTGAGCACCACAACAAAGGTAAGAATGGAGGAACATTACAGCAGGTCTGCTGGTCCATGCAAGGCAGGTCCTTATTAAACCCAAACCCAAAGGTTGACACGTCTGAGAGTGCTAATGTGTCACCCAAGATAATTACTGAGGGGTTGTAGTTAGTAGACAGTGCCTGCCAGGGTCCAGTATTCTCAGTGTTAAGCTGATGTCAGGTGATGTGTGACGACCCTAGCTGTGTTAAGCTGGTGTCAGGTGATGTGTGACGACCCTAGCTGTGTTAAGCTGATGTCAGGTGATGTGTGACGACCCTAGCTGTGTTAAGCTGATGCGTGACGACCCTAGCTGTGTTAAGCTGATGCGTGACGACCCTAGCTGTGTTAAGCTGATGTGCGACCTAGTGTAGCGTGCAGCCCTAGCTGTGTTAAGCTGATGCGTGACGACCCTAGCTGTGTTAAGCTGATGCGTGACGACCCTAGCTGTGTTAAGCTGATGCGTGACGACCCTAGCTGTGTTAAGCTGATGCGTGACGACCCTAGCTGTGTTAAAGGGCACAGGTGCAACTTATGTGAGGTAGAGAAGGAAGAATGGCAGAAGAGTGGGAGAGAGGAGAGACCTTTTCCTACCATCTCTATTCTTATTTATCTTCCTCTTCCTCTTTTACACGTCTACCTCCTTCCTTCTCCTCCCACCCCACCTCTCTCTTTCTCCATTCTTATAGTCACCCCTCCCATTACACCTCCCTACTATCAATCCTTATCTCTCCCTCTCCCTACCTCAACTCTACCTCCCCTCCCCCCGCTACCCCTCGCCTCCCCTCCCAGTATTCCTGGCGTGTTCACCTCGTTCAAAACACGTTCAGTGATTTTCAATGAGGAGATATTTCAATAAGTGTTTTGGGAGAGAGTGAGCCAATAGTGAGCTACCTCACCCTGGGAGGGGGATCAGGGGGGAAACTAAAAATAAAGGAAAAGTAAGGGTGGGATGGGGAGAGAGGGATGGAAGGTGGGGAGAGAGGGATGGAAGGTGGGGAGAGAGGGATGGAAGGTGGGGAGAGAGGATGGAAGGTGGGGAGAGGGATGGAAGGTGGGGAGACGGATGGAAGGTGGAGAGCAGGATGGAAGGTGGGGAGAGCAGGATGGAAGGTGGGAGAGCGGATGGAAGGTGGGAAGAGGGATGGAAGGTGGGGAGAGCGGATGGAAGGTGGGGAGAGGGGATGGAAGGTGGGGAGAGGGGATGGAAGGTGGGAGAGAGGGGATGGAAGGTGGGAAGAGGGATGGAAGGTGGGGAGAGAGGGATGGAAGGTGGGGAGAGGGGGATGGAAGGTGGGGAGAGCGGGATGGAAGGTGGGGAGAGCGGGATGGAAGGTGGGGAGAGAGGGATGGAAGGTGGGGAGAGAGGGATAGAAAGTGGGGAGAGAGGGATAGAAAGTAGAGGGAGATAAAAGAGAGGATAGAAAGTGGGGAGAGAGGGATAGAAAGTGGGGAGAGAGGGATAGAAAGTGGGGAGAGAGGGATAGAAAGTGGGGAGAGAGGGATAGGTGGGAGAGGGGGATAGAAGGGGGGAGAGAGGGGGATAGAAGGTGGGTGAGACTGATAGGTGGGGATGAGGTGGGAGAGAGAGGGATAGAAGATGGGTGAGAGAGAGGGGGATAAAAGGTGGGAGAGAGGGATAGAGTGAGAGTACATGACACAGTGAGTACCAACCTTCAGAGTACACAATATCTGCTGAGGACCTTCTGCTTCTTTAATTAGGGATTATCTATTATTTAGATAATAAAGCTGAAGGCTCTCCACTCACTCCTCTTCAAGTCACTGACGACATGAAACGGGATCATTATACCATACTGTATGACAAACTATATGGAATTTATAGGTCAAAGAACATTGTTACACTGTGTGACATGCTAAGAGTACCTTACATTTTATTCGGTGTATGCCACACACCTAAATGGGCATGCCCTCCTGGCCAGTCAACCAGGTGCTAAGGGTATAAATGAGTAGGGGCCTCCCTCATTATGTTAGCACTTTGGTTCAACTAGACAATCACAAGGAAGCCCACCAAAGTTGTGAAGCGATGTGGTACACTCGTGAATCAACATTGGCAGACTTACCTCCAAGTTTGGTCAAAGACGGTTCTCGTCGTGTCTCTTGCTTGCATTGCCTTACTGTAAATATCCTCTGTATATATTGTGTATATAAGTATTTACTCTGTTGCCTTTTGCTCGTTCCTACCTTGGTTATCTTGCTACAACCAGGAGTGCAGGCCACTAGACTGCAGCTGTGTTTGTACTACTGCTTAGTACTACTACTTGTCCTTTCCACTAGTTGGACTTCTACTGTACTGTAGGTAGATGTAAACAACTGAATATCCCGAGCATCTTTGGAGCAAACACCAGGATACCGGTGGTCACTGCATCCAGAGGACCTTGGTTAAACACAAGACTGTTTACAAAGTGCTCATCCAGCTTAGTAAATTTATCCAGGTACAAAGGCTACACAATATTTGGGTGATTGCAAATGTCTTTCTTATTAACATGTGTAAATTACCTAGAATAAATCCCCCCCAAAAAAGTCAGATGTAAGTTAACCTTACTGGAGTCCATGAAAAACTGAATTAATCCGGAGACGTGTTCCAGTACTCCACACTTCCATTTTTTACTAACATTTGTGTTGCACCTCGTACCTCGGGGTTTTATATCACTGGGTCGTGTAATTTTATGATTATGACACTGTTCAAAAAAGATCCTCATGCTTCAGGACATCGAACTTGTTTAATACCTTGCTGGTTTATACAAGGTCACCTCGAAGCCTTGAAGTTTTCTTGAGAGAGAACAAGGTGACTTAAATCTTTCCTAACAAGACATGTACACTTTCGAGTATCCAATGTCGAAAGTGTACAAGTGTACAGAAGTCGGAAAGAGGTTTGCCTGCACAGCAAACCTTTCCGACTTCTCTAGGGTACGCTACTGAACACCTTAAAATTCTCTCTCCACTTCTTCCACTGTCTCCAGTTACCTCTGCATTCGACTGAAGAAGCCTGTCGTGCAGGCGAAACGTTTCGTCAATAAAGATACACAAGTGTTGCTCATGTGTCGTATTCATCAACTTATCGGTACTGTATACCATTAATGCATATTTTTATGCCAAACACACAAACCAGAAACATCACTGATCCTGACATCAATCCTTGCGGAACCCCACCTGTCACTCTTCCCAATTCTGACAACTCTTTTTTTCTGGACACTGATTTCTTGCCCTGAGGTATTCTTAAGAGCCTTTTCCTTCACTCGCTCCTTAATGAAGCCACAAGTTATCCCGTGATTCTCTGTCCTATAATTTAAGTCTGGTACACTATAAGGGAACCACCAATGCACAGAGAACTGGCCAGTATATACAGTGTTGATATACAGTAATCTCTCTTATAAAGTTATTAAAATTGAAGGAGTACATCTGTAATTGAATAGGACTTGAAAAGGCTTTCACAATCCGTCCTATTCTATTATGAAGTTTCTTTTCAATTGCTTCTAAAATGAATCGCTCGATATAAAGATTTACAAGAAAACTGACTGAAATTTCAGAAGTTTTGCGGCCGAAGTTTCTTGCTATGAAGCCAAGCATGTTGCTGGTCATGTTGCATGCAACATGACACTGCTGAGAGCAGTTCACGTTATTGTTCATGACTGTTGCAAGGCCCTATCTTCCTTTGTCTTCCTTTGTTTGTCTTCTTCTTTGTCTGTGAGAGGACTGCCTTGGAAGTTTGGGAGAGGTGCCGGGTGGGAGAGAGGTGCCGGGTGGGAGAGAGGTGCCGGGTGGGAGAGAGGTGCCGGGTGGGAGAGAGGTGCCGGGTGGGAGAGAGGGTGAAGGGTGGGGAGAGGGGTGAAAGGTGGGGGGAGGGATGAAGGGTGGGGGTAATGGTGGTGATGGTAGAGGGGAGACGGAGAAGAGAGAGGGAAGGATAAAAGTTAGAGGAGATAGATAAGAATGGTAAATAAATGACAAGGGAGTGAAAAGTTAAACGATAAGAGGGAGAAGAAAGGGAGATAAAGGAGAAAAGTGAGAGAAGAAAGATAAGAGAGGATAGAAGGGAGGAAAAGGAAATGGAGTGGGAAGGAGAAGAGATAGAAGAGAGGGGAGGATTGGGCGAGAGAGGGAGGAATGAGGGGAAGGCTGGGGTAATGAGGTGAATTTAGGTGATGGAGAAGGTAGGTGTGTGAGAGAAAGAGAGAGAGAAAGAGAGAGTCCAACAGGGAGGATTATGTCTCCTTTAAGAGACTTTCTCTCTCTCAAGACTACAAACTGTCTCAAGAGAGAAGCTAAGGAAGTAAGGTTAAGAGAGACACCTAGTTAGTTGACTAGATATGATCACAACATAAAATACTACAAGACATGTAGACAAACGTCTGGCGCGTGCGCGCGCACACACATTCACAAGACGCATTCACCACACACACACAGAAGGTTGCTTGCGGGGCCAGGAGCTGAGTATCGACCCCTGCAACCACAAATAGGTGAGTACAGAGGCAAAAATAAATGAAAACGGTGTGTGAAGTCCGTAGACTTCTTAAACGTAATATAAGCCCACTAATACAATTTTCACATAACTATCCCATCTAATTAAGCATGACACACTTGTAAGCAACACTGAGGAGGACACAGGGAACAAAAACAAGAACTGGGGATAAAGGGCAAGGAACAAGGAGAAACTACATTGAAAAGAGGATATAGGCAATGAAGAACAATTCACAATACTGGGGCTGGAACAATTCACAATACTGGGGCTGGAACAATTCACAAGTAACCCTCACAGGAAAAGAACGTTATAACATTGTTTAGGGGCATGTAACAAGGATAGGGCAGAGAACAAGGATAGGGCATGGAACAAGGATAGAGCATGGAACAAGGATAGGGCATGTAACAAGGATAGGGCATGTAACAAGGATAGGGCAGAGAACAAGGATAGGGCATGTAACAAGAATAGGGCATGTAACAAGGATAGGGCATGTAACAAGGATAGGGCATGTAACAAGGATAGGGCATGCAACAAGGATAGGGCATGTAACAAGGATAGGGCATGTAACAAGGATAGGGCATGTAACAAGGATAGGGCATGTAACAAGGATAGGGCAGAGAACAAGGATAGGGCATGCAACAAGGATAGGGCATGTAACAAGGATACGGCATGTAACAAGGATAGGGCATGTAACAAGGATAGGGCATGTAACAAGGATAGGGCATGTAACAAGGATAGGGCATGTAACAAGGATAGGGCATGTAACAAGGATAGGGCAGAGAACAAGGATAGGGCAGAGAACAAGGATAGGGCATGTAACAAGGATAGGGCATGTAACAAGGATAGGGCATGTAACAAGGATAGGGCAGAGAACAAGGATAGGGCATGTAACAAGAATAGGCATGTAACAAGGATAGGGCATGTAACAAGGATAGGGCATGTAACAAGGATAGGGCATGCAACAAGGATAGGCATAACAGGATAGGCATGTAACAAGGATAGGGCATGTAACAAGGATAGGGCATGTAACAAGGATAGGGCATGTAACAAGGATAGGGCATGTAACAAGGATAGGGCATGTAACAAGGATAGGGCATGTAACAAGGATAGGGCATGTAAAGGATAGGCATGAACAAGATAGGGCATGACATACAAAGGATAGGGCATGTAACAAGGATAGGGCATGAACAGGATAGGCAGTAACAAGGATAGGGCAGTAACAAGGATAGGAGGGGGCAGGTACAAGGCGGGAACAAGGATAGGCGGGAACAAGGAAAGGCAGGAACAAGGACAAGGCGGGGAACAAGGACAAGGCGGGGAACAAGGACAGGCGGGAACAAGGACAAGGAATGGAACAAGGACAAGGAATGGAACAAGGACAAGGAATGGAACAAGGACAGGTCATGAAGCAAGGACACTTGTTTAAGGTACCAAAGACAATGAAGAAAAATATCAGAAACATTAAAGCAAAGAACATGTACAAGGAACAAAGAGCCTGGAACAAAGAACATGTACAAGGAACAAAGAGCCTGGAACAAAGAACATGTAAAGGAACAAAGAGCCTGGAACAAAGAACATGAACAAGGAACAAAGAGCCTGGAACAAAGAACATGTACAAGGAACAAAGAGCCTGGAACAAAGAACATGACAAGGAACAAAGAGCCTGGAACAAAGAACATGTACAAGGAACAAAGAGCCTGGAACAAGAACATGTACAAGGAACAAAGAGCCTGGAACAAAGAACATGTACAAGGAACAAAGAGCCTGGAACAAAGAACATGAACAAGGAACAAAGAGCCTGGAACAAAGAACATGTACAAGGAACAAAGAGCCTGGAACAAAGAACATGTACAAGGAACAAAGAGCCTGGAACAAAGAACATGTACAAGGAACAAAGAGCCTGGAACAAAGAACATGTACAAGGAACAAAGAGCCTGGAACAAAGAACATGTACAAGGAACAAAGAGCCTGGAACAAAGAACATGACAAGGAACAAGAGCCTGGAACAAAGAACATGTACAAGGAACAAAGAGCCTGGAACAAAGAACATGTACAAGGAACAAAGAGCCTGGAACAAAGAACATGTACAAGGAACAAAGAGCCTGGAACAAAGAACATGTACAAGGAACAAAGAGCCTGGAACAAAGAACATGTACAAGGAACAAAGAGCCTGGAACAAAGAACATGTACAAGGAACAAAGATCCTGGAACAAAGAACATGAACAAGGAACAAGATATGGACACAACAAGGAAATAGTACAAAACAAAAGCAAACAAAGAACATGAATACGCAGAGGTCAGAGGAAGGTGGTGGTAACTAGGCCTATCAGAGGATGGTGGAACAGGCCTAACAGAGGGTTGGAAGGAGGTAAACAGGCTGAGGAGGAAGGTAAAGGAAGAGGGATAGAGGAGATAGAAGGAAGAGATTAAATTAACAAGAGAGACATTTATAGTGAGAGTATGTTTAACACGTCCACTCTATCCAGAGATCCTTCGCTTCTATCTCTCTTCTTATTTATCATCCACCTCCCTCTCTCTCCCTCACTTCCTCCCTGTGTGTACGTACAGAATTGTGCTTGCGGGGGTCGAGCCACATGTTGCCTACAACGTCGACAACTGGTCCGCATTTACCCGTCCCTGGCCTCATGAAGCCCCGTCATACCCACTCTTGAAACCGTGTATGCAATATGCCTCCACCACCTCTATCATTAACCACCTCTAGGACTGACAAATTACTTCCTAACATCTCTGAGGCTCATCTGCGTTCAGAGCTCTCGCCTACGTCATCTTCATCCCCCCCCCGTGAGCATGTGTGTGCACCTGTGAGCACGTGTGTGAGCACGTGTGTACACGAGTATGCATCAGCGTCTCAGTGGGTGGATGAATATTCATGAACCGTCGACCTGAGTCTTTTACGAAGCGGGAGACGGCCAGAATATTTTTTGATGGCGGACCATGATGGCTTGATGAGATTATGGGATGCTGGGACATGTCCCGGAATGGTGAGGCATGTTTCGGGATGGTGAGGCATGTTTGGGGATGGTGAGGCATGTTTCGGGATGGTGGGACATGTTTCGGGATGGTGGGCCATGTCCCCGGGATGGTGGGACATGTCCCAAGATGCTGGGACATGTCCCATAGCGCTGGAACATGTCCCAAGGTGCTGAGACATGGCCTAAGGTGCTAGGACATGTCCCAAGATGTTGGACTATGTCTGGGGTCCATTTTATCACTACAATCATCGGCATTCATCAATCTCTCTCTCTCTCTCTCTCTCTCATCCCTACTTCAAATCCTCCCTTCTTCCCTCTATCTTTATTTCTCTTCCTCTTCCTTCCTCCACCCTGTCTGGATCCTCTCCTCTTTCTCCCCTCCCTCTATTACGCTCTCACATTTATCCCATCTCCCTCTCTGACCCCTCTCATCTTGTTCCATCTTCCTCTATACCCCTCTTATCTTTCCTATCTCCCTCTATAACCCTTTTTCTTCTCCGCTAAATGGAGAAGTATAAAAATATAGAGAGCTTAAAGGTTGCCTCGGTATAGCGACTCTTCCTTTCCTGCCTGGCTCGTCTAACGAGTGTGTTGACGACAGAAAGTGTTCTCTATGTCTGAAGGCTCTCTCACTCTCCTGCCACCGCTAGCCATAACACCGTCTGCGCACGCGCGAATACGTAAACAACTGCGAACAGGAAGAGGGAGGGGAAGCGCACGCATGTCTGGTAAACAAGTGAATAACACTAAGTAAACAAATAAGCAAACGTTATACAGACTGCCGATAACGAAGCGGAGAAATACAAGGTTATCGTTATATCTGATAACGAAATGCCACACACACGCCTTTGACAATATTGTCTTAGCGAGTTATTTTAAAGTTCCCCCTCCATTGGCTGTGCTCCGTCTCTAATCTTCTCTCTTTCATAAGTCTTCTAAGGACTGAACTCCAGTAGCCACTTTTTACTACCCTGCAGGTTATACAAATGTCCGTGTAGGATATCCAACTGTCCCTGTGGCTATACAAACTGTCCACGTGTGTGTGTACTCACCTAGTTGTGGTTGCAGGGGTCGAGTCATAGCTCCTGGCCCCAGGTGTGTGTGTATTATTATTTTTGTTATTAACACATCGGCCGTTTCCCACCAAGGTAGGGTGGCCCGAAAAAGAAAAACTTTCATCATCATTCACTCCATCACTGTCTTGCCAGAGGCGTGCCTACACCACAGCTATACAACTGTAACATTAACACCCCTCCTTCAGGCTCTCTCTGTACACACACACACAAAATTCTCCATGGGGAAGCGGAAAAGAATTCCTCCTCCGTAAGCCATGCGCGTCGTAAGAGGCGACTAAAATGCCGGGAGCAAGGGACTAAAACCCCTTCTCCTGTATAAATTACTAAATTTAAAAAGAAAAACGACAGGTGCGTTGAATAAATAAATATATGTATGTGTGTGTGTGTATTATATATATATATATATATATATATATATATATATATATATATATATATATATAGTGTGTGTGTGTGTGTGTATATTATATATCAGTAATTACACTGCACTAGCAGGTCGAACCCATGATGCTTTGGCCCGCCTCATGGTGAGCGAAAACACATGACGCTCTAGTCCTCTGAACTACACAATCCAGTAGAAATGAATGTTGTACTCGCTACCCACCGTATGTCCTTGGGTAGCGAGTACAACATTCAGTCCTACTGGATGCGCTACTCTTAAGGATTGTGTGGTTCAGTGGACTAGAGCGTCATGTGTTTTCGCTCACCATGAGGCGGGCCAAAGCATCATGGGTTCGACCCTGATAGTGCAGTGTAGTTATTGATCAATACCACTCGTTCGTGGTTACAATAATATATATATATATATATATATATATATATATATATATATATATATATATATATATATATACCGAGCCATGTATTGAGTTACATTATAGTCCCCTATTTTTATTATCTTGCTATCCTTATTCTCCAGTCTATCCTCTTCTCCTCCATCCACTCATTCGTCCTCCACTACATTATCTATCGGTTTTACTTCACTCTCCTTCATGTGTGTGTGTATGGTTCATCGTAGTCTACGGTTCTTCCAACTTCTGTCAACCTCTCCTTCCCATCTCCCTCCTTCAATCTTCCTTCTTCCTTATCTGACTCCTAGTGCTCCACTTCCTCCCCCTCCCCCCACACCACCGTAATGAGTGTGTGGTCTTACCGGAAGTGATTTGCATAATCTTATTAACCTTAAAGTCTCTTGGGTTATCTCAGATGTCTTATCTGACTCTCCCCACCCCCGTTCAACGCACCTCACCTATCCCCCTTCAACGCAACCTCCCCTACCCCCTCATCAACGCACCCTCCCTACCCCCTCAACGCACCCTCACCTACCCTCCCCTAACACACCATCAACCCTCCCTCTATGTCTGTCTACCCAGTTCACCTGTGCTTCCGTCCAGGTGTTCAACACAGGGGTCTACCTACCTGGAGTCTATCTGGAGGGTGTTCTGGGGAAGGTCAGCGCCTCAGCGGCACTGTCCATGACCAGGCCTCCTGGTGGATCAGAGCCTAATCAACCGGGCTGTTATTGCTGGCCACACGTAGTCCAACGTACGAACCACAGCCCTGCTGATCTGGCACTGACTTTAGGTATCTGTCCAGCTCCCTCTTGAAGACAACCAGGGGTCTACTGGTAATTCCCCTTATGGCTGGTGGGAGACGGTTGAACAGTCTTGGGCCCCGGACACTTATTGTGCTTTCTCTTAGTGTACTAATGGCTCCATTACTTTTCATTGGGGGTATTTTGCATCGCCTGCCAAGTCTTTCGTAGGGATTGATTTCTGTGTGCAGATTTGGGACCAGTCCCTCGAGGATTTCCCATGTGTAGATTATATATCTCTCTCGCCTGCGCTCCAAGGAGTACAAGTCAAGTGCTTCCAAGCGTTCCCAGTAGTTAAGGTGTTTGATGGAACTTATATGTGCAGTAAAGGTTCTCTGTACATTCTCTAGATCTGCAATTTCATCTGCTTTGAATGGAGATGTTAATGTACAGCAGTATTCCAGCCTAGAGAGAACAAGTGATTTAGGAGAGCAGGATCACCTCCTCTGAACCCACGCTGCCCTAGAGTGTGCAAATGTTGGGTGGTGGTGGGGGTGGCAAGAGGTTGGAAAGGAGGGGGAGATGGAGGGGTGATGGGTGGAGGGGAGTGGTGATGGGTGGAGGGGAGTGGTGATGGGTGGAGGGGAGGGGTGATGGGTGGAGGGTAGGGAGGGGTGATGGGTTGAGGAGGGAAGGGTGGTGAGGGGTTGGAGGGGTGGTGAGGGGGTTGGAGGGGGGTGAGGGGGTTGGAGGGAGTGACTTAAGGGGTGGTGAGGGGTTGAAAGGGTGGAGGGAGTAATGTTATTGGCATTTACCCATGCCAATAACACCAACAACGACACCAAACGAAAATACGACAAAAATAAGAGGCCTAGTCTGGGACTAGCTGGCAGGGGCGCTGACCCCCCCGCGCCATCCTTCACACTGCAGCAATGGTTACCACTGGAATTCCTACCATGAAACACATTAGCATTACCATTTTTACGCAAGAGAGAGACGAGTTGTGCTTTCTCGTGAACTGCGGCAATTGTTAAAAAAAATAATTCACTGAATGATAATCCTAGCATCACTCTGCGTTTCTCTTATCTTCGTTATAATTCACTTACGTTGCCACAATTAGACGTTCAGACTCGTCCTAATCCGTGTGATCCTCCGTCAACGCCTGATGGTTCAATTGTGTCCATCAGCTCACACGAACACTGTGTTTACGTTCTTGAGGATCCGTAAGAAGGCGGGGAGGACCTGGGGTGGTGGGGAGGAGGGGTAACCTGGGGTAGGGGTCTTGGGAGTTCGGGGATGGGTAGGGGTAAGGGAGATGGATGGGAAGGGGAGGTTTATTTCCAGGAAGACTTCCTTGTCGTGTTTTGAAGGTTCATTCACTAGTGGAGTGTGTAGGAAGGTGGGGGTGGATGGGGGCGTGGAGAGGAAGGCAGAGAGGAGATGGAGGGGAGGGGGAGAGGGAGGTAGGGGAGGGGAGGAAGGGGAGAGGGAGGTAGGGGAGGGAGGAGGGAGAGGAGGTAGGGGAGAGGGAGGTAGGGGAGAGGGAGGTAGGGAGAGGGAGGTAGGAGAGAGGGAGGTAGGAGAGAGGGAGGTAGGGGAGAGGGAGGTAGGGGAGAGGGAGGTAGGGGAGGGAGGTAGGGGAGAGGGAGGTAGGGAGAGGGAGGTAGGGGAGAGGGAGGTAGGGGAGGGAGGTAGGGGAGAGGGAGGTAGGGGAGAGGGAGGTAGGGGCGTGGGAGGTAGGGGAGAGGGAGGTAGGGGAGAGGGAGGTAGGGGAGAGGGAGGTAGGGGCGTGGGAGGAAGAGGAGTGGGAGGGGAAGGAGAGTGACAAGGTCGCTCTTCAATTACCTTCAAGTTGTTCCTGTGTCGTGGATTATTATAATTATATCAACAAGACGAGTTACTATATCACCATCACCTGCGGCCCCAGAAACACCTAAGTAGACTCATTCCGTGTCTTCCTTCAACTTCTCGATTGTATTTCGCTCATAACTCGAGAACGCCCCGTCCAATCGGCTTCAAACTTTCAACACTTGTGTATGGTAACGAGGACCAAATTCTTGGAACAAGAATCCTGGAATGACCCGTGGCCTAGTGGACAACGCTCTCGCTTCACGCTGAGTGTCCGTGGTTCGATCCCCAGCAAGAGTGGAAACACTGGGCGTGTTTCCTTACACCTGCTGTCCCGTTCACCTAGCAGACAAGTAGGTACCTGGGTTTTAGCTGACTGGTGTGGGTCGCATCCCGGGGAACAACACTGTGGACCCCAATAGAAATCAAACAAAAGTCTCTCCATGAAGCACTGCCTTAGATTATCCTGGGTGGCTAACCCTCCGGGGTTAAAAACCGAACAAAATCTGATCTAACTTCAAAAAGCCTCGGTGTTTTAACTACAAAAGTTCACAAAACCAACGATGGAGAGAGTCAAGTGTGTAGGAGCAGACTTGACCATTGTAACGCTGATACAGCATAGTGTCAGGAGAGTAACTCTTAAGGGTCGTTGACGTGCTGATGCATTTGTTGTTGTAGTGAAATAGTTTAAATAAATGGAATCGATATAATCCGTGCCAGAACTGGAGAATAACTCATCTGGTCGGGTTGAAATTTTCACACCACTGGTGTGGTGTCCTGGACACAAGACTCACTGCCACTGTGTGGAACAAGTCACAATTATAAGACTGACCATCATTCTGTAATAAGACTGACCATCATTCTGTAATAAGACTGACCATCATTCTGTAATAAGACTGACCATCATTCTGTAATAAGACTGACCACCATTCTGTAATAAGACTGACCATCATTCTGTAATAAGACTGACCATCATTCTGTAATAAGACTGACCATCATTCTGTAATAAGACTGACCATCATTCTGTAATAAGACTGACCATCATTCTGTAATAAGACTGACCATCATTCTGTAATAAGACTGACCATCATTCTGTAATAAGACTGACCATCATTCTGTAATAAGACTGACCACCATTCTGTAATAAGACTGACCATCATTCTGTAATAAGACTGACCATCATTCTGTAATAAGACTGACCATCATTCTGTAATAAGACTGGCCATCATTCTGTAATAAGACTGACCATCATTCTGTAATAAGACTGACCATCATTCTGTAATAAGACTGACCATCATTCTGTAATAAGACTGACCACCATTCTGTAATAAGACTGACCACCATTCTGTAATAAGACTGGCCATCATTCTGTAATAAGACTGACCACCATTCTGTAATAAGACTGACCATCATTCTGTAATAAGACTGACCATCATTCTGTAATAAGACTGGCCATCATTCTGTAATAAGACTGACCATCATTCTGTAATAAGACTGGCCATCATTCTGTAATAAGACTGCCATCCATTCTGTAATAAGACTGAGCCATCATTCTGTAATAAGACTGACCACCATTCTGTAATAAGACTGACCATCATTCTGTAATAAGACTGACCACCATTCTGTAATAAGACTGGCCATCATTCTGTAATAAGACTGCCACATTCTGTAATAAGACTGACCATCATTCTGTAATAAGACTGCCACATTCTGTAATAAGACTGGCCATCATTCTGTAATAAGACTGACCATCATTCTGTAATAAGACTGACTCATCATTCTGTAATAAGACTGGCCATCATTCTGTAATAAGACTGACCATCATTCTGTAATAAGACTGACCATCATTCTGTAATAGACGGGCCCAAAATCATTCTGTAATAAGACTGCCTCATTCTGTAATAAGACTGGCCACATTCTGTAATAAGACTGACCATCATTCTGTAATAAGACTGGCCATCATTCTGTAATAAGACTGCCATCTTTCTGTAATAAGACTGAGCCATCATTCTGTAATAAGACTGGCCATCATTCTGTAAAAGACTGGCCATCATTCTGTAAAAGACTGCCATCATTCTGTAATAAGACTGCCATCATTCTGTAATAAGACTGGCCATCATTCTGTAATAAGACTGGCCATCATTCTGTAATGAAGACTGCCATCATTCTGCAATAGACTGGCCATATTCCCATTTAATAAGACTGACCACATTCTGTAATAAGACTGCCATCATTCTGTAATAAGACTGAATCATTCTGTAAGACTGACCATCATTCTGTAATAAGACTGCCATCATTCTAGTAATAAGACTGACCATCATTCTGTAATAAGACTGGCCATCATTCTGTAATAAGACTGGCCATCATTCTGTAATAAGACTGCCATCATTCTGTAATAATGCCATCATTCTGTAATAAGACTGGCCATCATTCTGTAATAAGACTGGCCATCATTCTGTAATAAGACTGGCCATCATTCTGTAATAAGACTGGCCATCATTCTGTAATAAGACTGGCCATCATTCTGTAATAAGACTGACCATCATTCTGTAATAAGACTGGCCATCATTCTGTAATAAGACTGGCCATCATTCTGTAGATCAATTCTGTAATAAGACCCATCATTCTGTAATAAGACTGACCATCATTCTGTAATAAGACTGGCCATCATTCTGTAATAAGACTGGCCATCATTCTGTAATAAGACTGACCATCATTCTGTAATAAGACTGACCATCATTCTGTAATAAGACTGGCCATCATTCTGTAATAAGACTGGCCATCATTCTGTAATAAGACTGGCCATCATTCTGTAATAAGACTGACCATCATTCTGTAATAAGACTGACCATCATTCTGTAATAAGACTGAGCCATCATTCTGTAATCAACGTAATAGAGGCCATCATTCTGTAATAAGACTGCCATCATTCTGTAATAAGACTGCCATCATTCTGTAATAAGACTGGATCATTCTGAATAAGACGCCATCATTCTGTAATAAGACTGGCCATCATTCTGTAATAAGACTGGCCATCATTCTGTAATAAGACTGGCCATCATTCTGTAATAAGACTGGCCATCATTCTGTAATAAGACTGGCCACCATTCTGTAATAAGACTGACCATCATTCTGTAATAAGACTGACCACCATTCTGTAATAAGACTGCCACATTCTGTAAAGACTGCCACATTCTGTAATAAGACTGCCACATTCTGTAATAAGACTGACCATCATTCTTAATAAGACTGCCACCATTCTGTAATAAGACTGACCACATTCTGTAATAAGACTGACCACCATTCTGTAATAAGACTGACCATCATTCTGTAATAAGACTGACCACCATTCTGTAATAGAGCTACATCATTCTGTAATAAGACTGACCATCATTCTGTAATAAGACTGACCACCATTCTGTAATAAGACTGACCACCATTCTGTAATAAGACTGACCACCATTCTGTAATAAGACTGACCACCATTCTGTAATAAGACTGACCACCATTCTGTAATAAGACTGACCACCATTCTGTAATAAGACTGACCATCATTCTGTAATAAGACTGACCATCATTCTGTAATAAGAAGGATAACTTATAAGTTTAGTCCCAATGGGTAATTTTTTTACGGAAACGGTAAAATGGAATCGTTGAACTGAAAAACTACTGGAGAATGGACTTTCTGATCGGCTTCAAACTTCTACACTTGGTAGGCTTTATTAAAACAGTTTTTCACTGACTTCGAGCTCTGTTAATTTCAATTTACCAATTTTATTAAGAAAATTGTTTCCCCATGAATGACTCTTCCGATCGGCTTCAAATCCTAAATGCGGGTGTATCTTAATAGAAAATGTTTTTGTAATAATTTTGACCTATGTGCTAAATTTAATTTGCCAATTTTACCGAATTTGATTTTAAATAATTTTTTACAGGATTCTAGGGAATTTTAAATAGAATATAAATGAGAAAATTAAACTGAAAATAAAAAGATAAATCTGTGGTTTTATGGTTTAAGTTTAACGAGGAGAAACTTATCTATTTTTCGCAACATTCTTGTCAACATTCTTGTTTGCTTTCTCAAACTCGTATATTACTCGAGAACGGCTTAGTCGATCGGCTTCAAATTTCCAACGCTTGTGTAATGCATGCTGGGCAAGATTCACCAGACTCTCAACATGCGTGACTGAGGTATACAAAGGTAGACTTGTACACATACACACACCACACACACACACAGGCTGCAAGCCTGGTCCAGCAATTGGCTCCTGGAGTTCAACCCCACCAAGTGCAAAGTCATGAAGATTGGGGAAGGGCAAAGAAAACCGCAGACGGAGTACAGTCTAGGGCGCCAGAGACTACAAACATCAATCAAGGAAAAAGATCTTGGGGAGAGTATAACACCAGACACATCTCCTGAGGCGCACATCAACCAAATAACTGCTGCAGCATATGGGCGCCTAGCAAACCTAAGAACAGCATTCCGACATCTTAATAAAGAATCGTTCAGGACCCTGTACACTGTGTACGTTAGGCCCATACTGGAGTATGCAGCACCAGTTTGGAACCCAGTCCTAGCCAAGCACGTAAAGAAGCTAGAGAAAGTGCAAAGGTTTGCAACAAGACTAGTCCCGGAGCTAAGGGGTATGTCCTACGAGGAGAGGTTAAGGGAAATCGACCTGACGACACTGGAGGACAAGAGATAGGGGGGACATGATAACGACATATAAGATACTGAGAGGAATTGACAAGGTGGACAAAGACAATGTTCCAGAGATGGGACACAGCAACAAGGGGACACAGATGGAAGTTGAAGACTCAGATGAATCACAGATGTTAGGAAGTATTTCTTCAGTCATAGAGTGGTCGGGAAGTGGAATAGTTTGGGAAGCGATGTAGTGGAGGCAGGTTCCATACATAGCTTTAAGAAGAGGTATGATAAAGCTCATGGCGCAGGGAGAGTGACCCAGTAGCGGCCAGTGAAGAGGCGGGGCCAGGAGCTATGACTCGACCCCTGCAACCACAACTAGGCGAGTACACACACACACACACACACACACACACGTACTCACCAACTAGGTGAGTACACACACACACACACACGTACTCACCAACTAGGTGAGTACACACACACGTACTCACCAACTAGGTGAGTACACACACACGTACTCACCAACTAGGCGAGTACACACACACGTACTCACCAACTAGCTGAGTACACACACACGTACTCACCAACTAGGTGAGTACAACTAGGTGAGTACAACTAGGTGAGTACAACTAGGTGAGTACACACACACGTACTCACCAACTAGGTGAGTACAACTAGGTGAGTACACCTCATTCCCAAATTTCGTATCCGTGTGAGACTTGGAGCCAATTTTTAGTTGTTGAATAAAATATTAACTTTTTATTCAATAACATTGGCCAACTGGGAGTTGCTCCACTCCACTGCAGTGAGAGTCTTGTGTCCAGGACACCACACCAGGGGTGTCAAAATTTCAACCCCATCAGATGAGTCATTCTCCAGTTATGTCACGGATTACAAAGATTCAATTTATTTTTTACTAAATCAACAAATTTACCAGCACATTTAGGATATTGGTCTTTTAGGTCCCTTAAAAAGGGTTGAATTAGATCCGTGTCCTAATTAACTACACTGGAGAAATTTTGATATTAGTTTCCTTGTGATGACTTGTGGACGCCTCTTCCGACTCTTCAACGCCAACACTATCAACTAGTGCCGCACTCTGCACTATTCCAATCGCGTGCACTCAGGTACAGAGAACTCTGCCTATGGAATACGGCAACACCTTTCCTGGATCACAGCCACCAAAATGCATCCTTATATTATTATTTGCTTGGAATAATTTGGCACAATTATAAAAAAATATCATAAATACTCAGCAATACTTCTTCCATTCACCTTAATCCACACCTGTACCCCTCCCCCCCTTCACTCCCTCTCCGCATTTTTTCCTTTCTCCCTTTACAACATTTGTTCTTAGAGAGGAAGAGGTAGGGGGAGAAAGAGGGGAGGGAGAGGGAAGGAGAGAGAGAGAGGAGGGGGAGAGAGGGGAGGAGGGAGAGGGGAGGAGGGAGAGGGAAGGAGAGAGGAGGGGGAGAGAGGGAGAAAGAGAGGGAGGAAGAGAAGGAGAGAGAGAGGAGAGGGAGAGAGAGAGGGAGGAAGAGAAGGAGAGAGAGAGAAGGAGAGGGAGAGAGAGAGGGAGGAAGAGAAGGAGAGAGCTGTGTTGGAACAGTGTTAGGACTGCCCTGGGATATACAAAACTAATTTCAGCTATAACACAACTATACGTGTGCGTATATTATAGAAAACCAATGTGTGGATATATCCAGGTGGGGTGGCGAGTGCTGGGTATCGAACCGCTGAGCCTTTAGGGTCGTTCCTGCACGCCCAACAGCAGAGACAATGGCCCTTCTGGGACCCATTAATGTGAGTGTGGGCGTGCGCACGCCCACGGGAATAATCACACATGGATGGAAAAAAAGACCCAAGAGCTGGAGCTCGACATCCTGGTGACACAGGTGAGTAAACAGAGAAGGTGTGACTCGACCCCTGCAACCACAAATAAGTGAACACAACAACGTGAACCAAGAGGTGATCGGAAAAATATTTGAGAAAGGAGTAAGGGAAGAAATACAGGTAAGTAGGTAGGTAGGCAAGCAGGTAGGTATGTAGGTAGGTAGGTAGGCAAGCAGGTAGGTAGGTATGTAGGTAGGCAAGCAGGTAGGTGGGTAGGTGAACGGGGAAGCAAGCAGGTAGGTGGGTAGGTGAACGGGCAAGCAAGCAGGTAGGTGGGTAGGTGAACGGGCAAGCAAGCAGGTAGGTGGGTAGGTGAACGGGCAAGCAAGCAGGTAGGTGGGTAGGTGAACGGGCAAGCAAGCAGGTAGGTAAGCAGGTTTGTAGCAGTGAAGATAACGCTGAGAGAGAAGCTGAGACATGACCCAACACGCTGAGAGAGAAGCTGAGACATGACCCAACACGCTGAGAGAGAAGCTGAGACATGACCCAACACGCTGAGAGAGAAGCTGAGACATGACCCAACACGCTGAGAGAGAAGCTGAGACATGACCCAACACGCTGAGAGAGAAGCTGAGACATGACCCAACACGCTGAGAGAGAGAAGCTGAGACATGACCCAACACGCTGAGAGAGATAAGCTGAGACATGACCCAACACGCTGAGAGAGAGAAGCTGAGACATGACCCAACACGCTGAGAGAGAGAAGCTGAGACATGACCCAACACGCTGAGAGAGAGAAGCTGAGACATGACCCAACACGCTGAGCGTGGGAGAGTGAAGATCTGGTCAGGTCACACCTATAACATACCCACACCGTGGAAAACAAGACAACTGCAGTGTAATATGATCCTTTTCTGACAACGTTTCGCCCAGACAGTGGGCTTTATCAAGTCACAAACCAGACGCGCGAATCATCGAACACGATAGTTACGTCAGTTACGTTTAAAGGATTTTAATAACCACTTTATAAAGACGCAGTATAACATACGTCTGAAGAGGGTCTCTTAACTAGATCGAAAACACTTGCTTTGCAGCGGGAGTTATCCCGTAACCGCTAGCGTGTGGTACACTAGATAGGTTTCAAGCCAACCGACTCAACGAGCGTCAAGAGGCAGGTGGATTGACACCTGTAAACTAAAACATGTCAGGTTAGGTTAGGTAAGATTTGTCAGGAAACAGGACAAGTGTTTCCTGACGCGGGTCATATGATGACCCGCAGCTGGAGCTTTTGGTCATCTGACCGAGGCCTTCCGCTGGCTTACCCCTCCACCCCTATAAAAATTATGGCTATAACCATTTTATCCTAAAACATACTGAAGCATCATTGTATATACACAGATATACACATCTTTCTATATATATATATACAATGTATATAGTGCTATATAGCACGTGTAAGGAACAGATGTGTACACACACACATTTGTTCCTTACACACGCTACTTAAACCAGACCCACCAACCACACAACCATTACACGCGCTACTTAAACCAGACCCACCAACCACACAACCATTACACGCGCTACTTAAACCAGACCCACCAACCACACAACCATTACACGCGCTACTTAAACCAGACCCACCAACCACACAACCATTACACGCGCTACTTAAACCAGACCCACCAACCACACAACCATTACACGTGCTACTTAAACCAGACCCACCAACCACACAACCATTACACGCGCTACTTAAACCAGACCCACCAACCACACAACCATTACACGCGCTACTTAAACCAGACCCACCAACCACACAACCACTACACGCGCTACTTAAACCAGACCCACCAACCACACAACCATTACACGCGCTACTTAAACCAGACCCACCAACCACACAACCATTACACGCGCTACTTAAACCAGACCCACCAACCACACAACCATTACACACGCTACTTAAACCAGACCCACCAACCACACAACCATTACACGCGCTACTTAAACCAGACCCACCAACCACACAACCATTACACGCGCTACTTAAATCAAACCCACCAACCACAACTAAACTGACGAATCTAATATCTATAATCCGCTAGTGAACGCCACTCTCAATACACTGTTATTTACGTGGTAATCAGCCGGCAGTGATTGGTGCTGAGGGGCCCGGATGCCCGCCAACGCTACGAAAATGTTGCGATAATGAACGCGGGATTGCGCGCGTTTTTTTTTTTTTTTTTTTATGGCGGGAAATGAAGGTGCCAGTTAATGTTTTTGTTGTGAATATTGTTTGGGCGTGACGGGTCGTGACTCACATCCGGCTATTGGTGATTTCATTTTTTTTATTTTTACCTTCATTAGACTCCGCTGCTAATTCTTATTGTCTTTATTTTTTGTATGTTCGTCCACATCTCCCTTCGTCTGCTGCTCCCACTAGTTCGTTAGGTTGAATGTCGATCTACTACACAAGCTTCACTTAAGAGAACAAAAAGTCACAATACCGTGACTGGAACAACACACAACTAACCCAAACATGGGAGAGAGAAGCTTACCACGACGTTTCGGTCAGATTTAGACCATTAAGCAGTCACTAGTTAATGGTCCAAGTCAGACCGAAACGTCGTCACATATTTCTCCTGTGTGCAGGTTGTTCGTGTATGGAGGGTCATTTAGGCCGCTAGCATCCTTCACTCCACCTGTCATGGCTACCTTAAGTCCTAAAACAGGGATACTGAGAACGTAAACTCAGTGTACACTTTAAGTAAGCTCTCAAGTACATGTACACACACAGCTATACACCTCTCAGTGTATGTACGTGAAGTATTAATAACCGTCTAAACCATCCTGAAAACAAAAGAAATATTAATCAAAAGGCTAAAAAAAAAAAGTAAATAATCAAGCAACTTGCGTAAAAATTCCGGTTCGCTTTTATTACAAGTGATAACAACTCTATATAAATTCTAACAAAATCATACAGCAGCGAATGTAAACACCAGCTGCTGTATGATACATAAATGAGAATAATCTGAACCGCAGCAACGCTAACAACCCAACTAGACAGTCGAGTCATGGTCTTAATTGCACAATAGAGAATTTATTATTGGATCCAAGGTGTGGAAGAAGTTGATGATTACGACACGTGTGCAACACCTTGCAATATATATAAAAAAATTAACAAGAAACTGGTCCAGGGTGCTTCAGCCAGTATGTTTTAATTAAAATTATGGATAGCGTTGAATCAGCGTGTGAGGGTCATTCAGAGGGGAGTGGTGGAGGCTCGACCCTCCCTAACCTAACCCTCCTTCTGGAGGGTTAGGTTAGGTAAGATTCGTCAGGAAAGAGGACAAGCGTTTCCTGACGCTTGGCTAAACGTGGTTGGCTAAACGTTTCCCATAATAAAGATACCTAAGTGTCCCATTTACACACCACTCTCCCCCACCCTCATACACACACTACTATCATCAAAGACGTCAAAACATTACTCCAACGTACAAATTACCGAACAAAAATTATCATAAAACATTAAACATCGCCCCCTTTCTATGTTAAAAATATTTACCACCCAGTGGAGTCTGCAGGCGAGGGTTGGAGGGTAAGGGGGTGGAGGTAGGGGGAATTAAGGGTTAAGCGGGTAGGTGGGGGTGTGGGGAGAGTTGAATATATTGCTGAGGGAGCATCCACCACAGCTCTGAGAATAGTCTGGCCCCCCGACGTAAATTTACGACTAGTTGCATTAAACTGGCGTCTCTGAGAGTCCCGGGCTCTGCAGCCTACACCAGACCAGCCTCGCCCTCAGTACACTCAGGGTGAAGTGTGCCACACGCAGGGAGCTGTGGGTAAGGGAGGCCTGAGGAACAAACTAAGGGAGGCCTGAGGAACGAACTAAGGGAGGCCTGAGGAACGAACTAAGGGAGGCCTGAGGAACAAACTAAGGGAGGCATGAGGAACGAACTAAGGGAGGCATGAGGAACAAACTAAGGGAGGCCTGAGGAACGAACTAAGGGAGGCCTGAGGAACGAATTAAGAGAGCTCTTGATCCAAGAAATCCGAGCTTCCCCCTCATTATTCCCTCGTATCAAAAATAACTGCCTCTTGTTCCCCTTCATGGTTTAACCTCCACGGTGTCAACAAAAGTACGTTTTATAAACAATAATATATATATATATATATATATATATATATATATATATATATATATATATATATATATATATAATACTTTATTTCGCGATTTTTTTTCCATTATTAAAACTTTTGTTCAGTAAAAATTGATTCCCATTTAATAATTCAGAAAAAATATAAACAAAAGATGAAGGAAGAATGAGCCTTAGAGCAGAGGGTCATAAGAGGCAGAGTTCCGTGGTAGTCACGCCTCGATGACGCTCCATGCGTGAACCATTGACGCAGTGCGTACACGATCGAAAGTGAGGGGGAGGGGAATGCGTATTTACGAATATATATATATATATATATGCTATCACCTCCTGGCCTCCAGCTATCACCTCCTGGCCTCCAGCTATCACCTCCTGGCCTCCAGCTATCACCTCCTGGCCTCCAGCTATCACCTCCTGGCCTCCAGCTATCACCTCCTGGCCTCCAGCTATCACCTCCTGGCCTCCAGCTATCACCTCCTGGCCTCCAGCTATCACCTCCTGGCCTCCAGCTATCACCTCCTGGCCTCCAGCTATCACCTCCTGGCCTCCAGCTATCACTCCTGGCCTCCAGCTATCACCTCCTGGCCTCCAGCTATCACCTTCTGGCCTCCAGCTATCACCTCCTGGCCTCCAGCTATCACCTCCTGGCCTCCAGCTATCACCTCCTGGCCTCCAGCTATCACCTCCTGGCCTCCAGCTATCACCTCCTGGCCTCCAGCTATCACCTCCTGGCCTCCAGCTATCACCTCCTGGCCTCCAGCTATCACCCACCATTACCGTCTTCAACAAAAGAAGGTTAAAAAAGAATACCAGGCGGTATATAAAGAGTGCGGCGTTGCCACGTCTCCCGTCGACTGCGATAACCGCCGCCATCAAAGGGAAGGTCGTCAACACTGGCGAGATGTGGCATCGTCGCCTCCCTTGAATACATCTTATAGACCATCCCCCCCTTGCCACACGCACGATAACCACCTCCCCACCCCCACATTAAACCTCCCTCCTGATTTTTACCTCCAGCCACAACCTCTCCGCTGAAACGACCCTCAAAAATCTCCACTGAAACCAAGTGGGTGAAAACCCTCAGATATAAACCCAAATTACGCAATTTTTAGGGGTTGGCAGTGCGGTACGAGATGTTTACAAATAGTGAAAGCAACATAGAAAGTAACAATAAATACTGTAGAGAGAAAGAGATAAAGAGAGAGAGGTGGGGGTAAAAAAAAAAAGGAGACAAAGAAAAATGATAGAAGCGAGAAGATAATAGCGGGCTGCAGGCACAAAGAGAATAATATTGATGGCAGCGGCGCACAGTACGATAGTTGCTGCGCTCTCATACCTCGTTACCAGACCAACGGTAGCTTGGTGACGCTCGTTACCAGACCAACGGTAGCTTGGTGACGCTCGTTACCAGACCAACGGTAGCTTGGTGACGCTCGTTACCAGACCAACGGTAGCTTGGTGACGCTCGTTACCAGACCAACGGTAGCTTGGTGACGCTCGTTACCAGACCAACGGTAGCTTGGTGACGCTCGTTACCAGACCAACGGTAGCTTGGTGACGCTCGTTACCAGACCAACGGTAGCTTGGGGACGCTCGTTACCAGACCAACGGTAGCTTGGTGACGCTCGTTACCAGACCAACGGTAGCTTGGTGACGCTCGTTACCAGACCAACGGTAGCTTGGTGACGCTCGTTACCAGACCAACGGTAGCTTGGTGACGCTCGTTACCAGACCTACGGTAGCTTGGTGACGCTCGTTACCAGACCAACGGTAGCTTGGTGACGCTCGTTACCAGACCACGGTTGGTGACGCTCGTTACCAGACCTACGGTAGCGGTGACGCTCGTTACCAGACCTACGGTAGCTTGGTGACGCTCGTTACCAGACCACGGTAGCTTGGTGACGCTCGTTACCAGACCTACGGTAGCTTGGTGACGCTCGTTACCAGACCTACGGTAGCTTGGTGACGCTCGTTACCAGACCACGGTAGCTTGGTGACGCTCGTTACCAGACCTACGGTCAGCTTGGTGACGCTCGTTACCAGACCTACGGTAGCTTGGTGACGCTCGTTACCAGACCTACGGTAGCTTGGTGACGCTCGTTACCAGACCTACGGTAGCTTGGTGACGCTCGTTACCAGACCTACGGTAGCTTGGTGACGCTCGTTACCAGACCTACGGTAGCTTGGTGACGCTCGTTACCAGACCTACGGTAGCTTGGTGACGCTCGTTACCAGACCTACGGTAGCTTGGTGACGCTCGTTACCAGACCTACGGTAGCTTGGTGACGCTCGTTACCAGACCTACGGTAGCTTGGTGACGCTCGTTACCAGACCTACGGTAGCTTGGTGACGCTCGTTACCAGACCTACGGTAGCTTGGTGACGCTCGTTACCAGACCTACGGTAGCTTGGTGACGCTCGTTACCAGACCTACGGTAGCTTGGTGACGCTCGTTACCAGACCTACGGTAGCTTGGTGACGCTCGTTACCAGACCTACGGTAGCTTGGTGACGCTCGTTACCAGACCTACGGTAGCTTGGTGACGCTCGTTACCAGACCTACGGTAGCTTGGTGACGCTCGTTACCAGACCTACGGTAGCTTGGTGACGCTCGTTACCAGACCTACGGTAGCTTGGTGACGCTCGTTACCAGACCTACGGTAGCTTGGTGACGCTCGTTACCAGACCTACGGTAAGCTTGGTGACGCTCGTTACCAGACCTACGGTAGCTTGGTGACGCTCGTTACCAGACCTACGGTAGCTTGGTGACGCTCGTTACCAGACCTACGGTAGCTTGGTGACGCTCGTTACCAGACCTACGGTACTGGACGCTCGTTACCAGACCTACGGTAGCTTGGTGACGCTCGTTACCAGACCTACGGTAGCTTGGTGACGCTCGTTACCAGACCTACGGTAGCTTGGTGACGCTCGTTACCAGACCTACGGTAGCTTGGTGACGCTCGTTACCAGACCTACGGTAGCTTGGTGACGCTCGTTACCAGACCTACGGTAGCTTGGTGACGCTCGTTACCAGACCTACGGTACTTGGTGACGCTCGTTACCAGACCTACGGTAGCTTGGTGACGCTCGTTACCAGACCTACGGTAGCTTGGTGACGCTCGTTACCAGACCTACGGTAGCTTGGTGACGCTCGTTACCAGACCTACGGAGCTTGGTGACGCTCGTTACCAGACCTACGGTAGCTTGGTGACGCTCGTTACCAGACCTACGGTAGCTTGGTGACGCTCGTTACCAGACCTACGGTAGCTTGGTGACGCTCGTTACCAGACCTACGGTAGCTTGGTGACGCTCGTTACCAGACCTACGGTAGCTTGGTGACGCTCGTTACCAGACCTACGGTAGCTTGGTGACGCTCGTTACCAGACCTACGGTAGCTTGGTGACGCTCGTTACCAGACCTACGGTAGCTTGGTGACGCTCGTTACCAGACCTACGGTAGCTTGGTGACGCTCGTTACCAGACCTACGGTAGCTTGGTGACGCTCGTTACCAGACCTACGGTAGCTTGGTGACGCTCGTTACCAGACCTACGGTAGCTTGGTGACGCTCGTTACCAGACCCTACGGTAGCTTGGTGACGCTCGTTACCAGACCTACGGTAGCTTGGTGACGCTCGTTACCAGACCTACGGTAGCTTGGTGACGCTCGTTACCAGACCTACGGTAGCTTGGTGACGCTCGTTACCAGACCTACGGTAGCTTGGTGACGCTCGTTACCAGACCTACGGTAGCTTGGTGACGCTCGTTACCAGGCATACAATTCTTAATACCAAGAGAATGTGTGTGGACACACTACACAACTGAGGAGGTGAAGAGGCTAAGTGAGCTAGATACCTCAAAGGCAGTGGGACCGGACATCTCTCCGTGGGTCCTGAGAGAGGGAGCAGAGGCGCTGTGTGTGCCACTAACAACAATCTTCAACACATCTATCGAAACAGGGCGACTACCTTAGGTGTGGAAGACAGCAAATGTAGTCCCAATTTTCAAAAAGGGAGACAGACAGGCAGCATTAAACTACTGACGTGTATAGTTTGCAAAGTCATGGAGAAGTTCATCAGAAGAAGAGTAATGGAACACCTAGAAAGAAATGAGATTTTACACGATAACTAGCACGGTTTCAAGGAGGGAAAATCCTGTGTCACAAATGTATTTAAGTTTTACGACAAGGTGACAGAAATAAGACAGGAGAGGGGCGGGTAGACTGCATTCTTCTGGACTGTAAGAAGGCCTTTTACACAGTTCTGCAAAAGATTAGTGCAAAAGCTATAGGAGCAGGCAGGAATAAAAGGAAAGGCACTGGAATTGATCAGGGAATACCTGACAGGAAGGAAACGAGTGATGGTACATGCATAAAGTGTCAGTGAATGCATGTGACGAGCGGGGTTCCACAAGGATCAGTCCTAGGGCAAGTGCTGTTTCTGGTATATGTGAATGACATGACAGAAGGGATAGATTCAGAGCTGTCACTGTTTGCAGACGATGTGAAGCTAATACAGAGAATTCAAGCGGACTAGGATCAGGTAGGACTACAAGGAAATGTGGGCAGGCTGCAAGCCTATTCTAACAGTTGGGAATATCAAAGACTGCAGATGGAGTACACACTAGGGGGGCCAAAAGCTCTGAACCTCACTCAAGGAAAAGGATCTAGAGTAAGTATAATACCGAGCACATCTCCTGAGGCACATATCAATCGAATAACTGCTGCAGGATATGGGCGCCTGGCAAACCTAAGACTAGCATTTCGACAACTGATTAAGGAGTCATTTACGACACTGTATACTGTGTATATCAAGCCCATATTGGAGTATGCAGCACCAGAATGGAACTCTCACCTGTCAAGCACATTAAGAAATTAGAGAAAGTGCAAGGAGAGGTTAAGGGAAATCAACCTGACGACACTGGAAGACAGGAGGAATAGAGGGTGTATGTCTGATTAGCTGATCCAAACCATTAGTAGAAATCAGTCCAGAAACCTGCCGTCCCATTTCTAGCTAACTAAATTCTTACCTCAAGTTCACACGGGGAAGTGTAATAAGCCGGTTGCATATACATGTAGTTGTGTATCTGGTGAGCTGGAGGCTGTGGTAAGACCCTTCACATTGGTCAGCCTCAACAATGTACAAAAAATGCGTATTTAATAATACTGTTAATGGGTACTTACTGTTGTAGTGGGAGTCTATATGACTCCAGCAAGGAATCCCTGAGATATTCTCTACGAGTCACAGATCTGCTTTCAGCACTGTCCACGTGGGAACCTAATTTGTTACGTGGTCAACTTAAAAGGGTCTAATTTATGTTGTTACGTGTTAACGAATCTCAGACTACTTCACTGTACTGGCCTAGTGTAGGGTAAGTGGACCGGTAACTAGGTCCGTACAGTCGCCTCTTCACTCGCGAACAAGGTTTCGTGACCAGCGAGGGTAGGCAGCGGGCACTCCTTAATGGTTGGCACAAGTGCTCACTGGTGTCAGTTTGTTTAGGCTGTGAAAGACTATCATAGGTACTAAGCTAAATCACTATGTCTAACTCTAACTTAGCTTAAATACTTATAAGAAGTAGTAATTGTTATCCTGGAGAGGCTTCATTACTAAATTTGTCTTATAAAAAGTGGATAAGGAAATACGACAATATCGACCATAGGCATGAGTGTCCCCACGGCTCGTCCTCTACTACCCCCCCCCCTCCTAGAGTTCGGGAAATCAGTCGATTTCTGATTTCCCACAGGAGAGACATAACATATAAAATACTGAGAGGAATTGACAATGTAGGTAGGAACAGAATGTTTCAGAGATGTGACATAGCAACAAGGGGTCACAATTGCAAGTTGAAAACTCAGGAGACTCACAGAGATGTTAGGAAGTATTTCTTCAGTCATATTAGTCAAAGTGGAACAATCTGGAGTGATGTAGTGGAGGCAGGATTCATCCATAACTTTGAGAAAAGGTACGATAAAGCTCATGGAACAGGGAGTGCGTGAACCTAGTAAGGGCCAGCGAAAAGACGGGGGCCCAGGAGCAACGAATCGATCCCTGCAACAACACACAGGTGAGTACAAATAGGTGAGAACACAAGCACACACCCCAACACCGAACAGGCCAACTTGTCTTATCGACAAGTGCCTTTCACACACACACACACTTGATACCTCAAAGGCGATGGGTCCGGACAATATCTCCCCGTGGGTTCTTCGGGAAGGAGCTGAGGTACTGAGTGTGCCACTTACCATAATATTCAATACATCCCTTGAAACTGGGCAGCTACCTGAGGTATGGAAGAAGGCCAACATAGTCCCCATCTTTAAAAAAGGAGACAGAAAAGAGGCACTAAACTATAGACCGGTGTCACTTACATGTATAGTGTGCAAAGTCCTGGAGAAAATCATCAGGAAAAGAATGGTGGGGCACCTTGAGCTGAACAGGATAATAAACACCAGGCAGCACGGATTCCGGGAAGGCAAATCCTGTGTAACAAACCTCCTAGAGTTCTATGATAAAGTAACAGAGGTAAGGCAAGAGAGAGAAGGGTGGGTCGATTGCATTTTCCTGGACTGCAGGAAGGCCTTCGACACAGTTCCTCACATGAGATTAGTAAAGAAGTTGGAAGAACAAGCATGTACAACAGGAAGGGCACAGGAATGGATCAGGGAATACCTCACAGGGAGGCAACAACGGGTCATTGTGCGTGATGAGGTATCACAGTAGGCGCCTGTGACAAGCGGTGTACCGCAGGGGTCAGTCCTAGGACCAGTGTTATTCTTGGTATATGTAAATGACATGACGGACGGGATAGACTCAGAAATGTCTCTGTTCGCAGATGTGAAATTAATGAGGAGAATCACATCGGAAGAGGACCAAGCAGGACTGCAAACAGACCTGGACAAGCTTGACATCTGGTCTAGCAACTGGCTTCTCGAATTCAATCCCACCAAATGCAAAGTCATGAAGATCGGAGAAGGGCAAAGAAGACCGCTGACAGAGTACAGGCTAGGCGGACAAAGACTACAAACCTCGGCAACGGAGAAAGACCTTAGGGTGAGTATAACGCCAAGCACGTCTCCGGAGGCACACATCAACCAGATAACTGCGGCAGCATATGGGCGACTGGCAAACCTAAGATTAGCGTTCCGTTACCTTAACAAGGAATCGTTCAAGACACTGTACACCGTGTACGTCAGGCCCATACTAGAGTATGCAGCACCAGTCTGGAACCCACACCTGGTCAAGCACGTAAAGAAACTAGAGAAAGTGCAAAGGTTTGCGACAAGGTTAGTGCCACAACTCAGGGGTCTGTCCTATGAAGAAAGGTTGAGGGAAATAGGACTAACAACACTGGAGGAAAGAAGGGTCAGAGGAGACATGATAACGACATACAAAATACTGCGGGGAATTGACAAGGTAGACAGTGACAGGATGTTCCAGAGAGGGAACACAGAAACAAGGGGACACAACTGGAAGCTGAAGACTCAGATGAGTCAAAGGGATGTTAGGAAGCATTTCTTCAGCCACAGAGTAGTCAGGAAGTGGAATAGTCTAGAGAAAGATATAGTGGAGGCAGGAACCATACAGTTTTAAGACAAGGTATGATAAAGCTCATGGAGCAGGGAGAGCAGAGACCCAGTAGCGGACAGCGAAGAGGCGGGGCCAGGAGCTGAGTCTCTACACCTGCAACCACAATTAGGTGAGTACAATTAGGTGAGTACACACACACACACACACACACACAACCTTCGTAGATTTGTGTGGTTGCATTTGCCGTCTATTTGTGTAGACACAGCGTGTTTGTTGTTGGTTACTGTGACAGATGAAGAGTCTCAGTGTGACACTGATGTATGGAGCAACATAGTCAAAGTGTATACCTACCCTACCCCCCCTCAGGGGGATACCTACCCTTCACAAGTAATACCTAACCTCTCAGGGGGAATACCTACACTTCACAGGGGATACCAACCCCTCACGGAGGAAGATACCTGGCCCTCATACGCTGTTCAGACAGGTTAGAAATTACAACAGTTTTAAATTTATATACCTCAGCTGTATTCTAAATTGTACAAATTTATTTAAATACATTGTTGTCCTTGATGTAGAACAGCTGTTGTGTTTGGTGAATCTTAAATGTTTTATCACTGATGACGGTACTGCAGACACCGGAACACTTGCTTAATTGATGAGCGTGTTTACAACAGTGTGTGTACTCACCTAGTTGTGGTTGCAGGGGTCGATTCACAGCTCCTGGCCCCGCCTCTTCACTGGCCGCTACCGGGTCACACTCCCTGCCATGAGCTTTATCATACCTCTTCTTAAAGCTATGTATGGAACCTGCCTCCACTACATCGCTTCCCAAACTATTCCACTTCCCCACCACTTTGTGACTGAAGAAATACTTCCTAACATCTCTGTGATTCACCTAACATCTCTGTGATTCATCTGAGTCTTCAACTTCCAACTGTGTCCCCTTGTGTGTGTGTGTGTCCGTGTGTGTTGGTTACCATTTTGTCCTAGGCACATGTCGATTAGACACTAGGCCTGTTGTATGTGTGTGTGTAAGGAAACACTTCGAAATGTTTTCGCCCCGCCGGGAATCGAACCCGGACCCTCCCAGCGTGAAGCGACAGCCAGGAATTAAACTCTCAGCATATATACAAGCTGAGACATATATACACCTGTCTGTGTATATACGCTGAGAGACGTACACCTCTTGTGTATATACGCTGAGAGACGTACACCTCTTGTGTATATACGCTGAGAGACGTACACCTCTTGTGTATATACGCTGAGAGACGTACACCTCTTGTGTATATACGCCGAGAGACGTACACCTCTTGTGTATATACGCCGAGAGACGTACACCTCTTGTGTATATACGCCGAGAGACGTACACCTCTTGTGTATATACCCCGAGAGACGTACACCTCTTGTGTATATACCCCGAGAGACGTACACCTCTTGTGTATATACGCCGAGAGACGTACACCTCTTGTGTATATACCCGAGAGACGTACACCTCTTGTGTATATCCCCGAGAACGTACACCTCTTGTGTATATACCCCGAGAGACGTACACCTCTTGTGTATATACCCCGAGAGACGTACACCTCTTGTGTTATACCCCGAGAGACGTACACCTCTTGTGTATATACCCCGAGAGACTACACCTCTTGTGTATATACCCCGAGGACGTACACCTCTTGTGTATATACCCCGAGAGACGTACACCTCTTGTGTATATACCCGAGAGACGTACACCTCTTGTGTATATACCCCGAGAGACGTACACCTCTTGTGTATATACCCCGAGAGACGTACACCTCTTGTGTATATACCCCGAGAGACGTACACCTCTTGTGTATATACCCCGAGAGACGTACACCTCTTGTGTATATACCCCGAGAGACGTACACCTCTTGTGTATATCCCGAGAGACGTACACCTCTTGTGTATATACCCCGAGAGACGTACACCTCTTGTGTATATACCCCAGAGACGTACACCTCTTGTGTATATACCCCGAGGACGTACACCTCGTGTGTATATACCCGAGAGACGTACACCTCTTGTGTATATACCCCGAGAGACGTACACCTCTTGTGTATATACCCCGAGAGACGTACACCTCTTGTGTATATACCCCGAGAGACGTACACCTCTTGTGTATATCCCCGAGGAGTACACCTCTTGTGTATATACCCGAGAGACGTACACCTCTTGTGTATATACCCGAGAGACGTACACCTCTTGTGTATATACCCCGAGAGACGTCACCTCTTGTGTATATACCCCGAGAACGTACACCTCTTGTGTATATACCCCGAGAGACGTACACCTCTTGTGTATATACCCCGAGAGACGTACACCTCTTGTGTATATACCCCGAGAGACGTACACCTCTGTGTATATACCCCGAGAGACGTACACCTCTGTGTATATACCCTGAGAGACGTACACCTCTGTGTATATACCCTGAGAGACGTACACCTCTGTGTATATACCCTGAGAGACGTACACCTCTGTGTATATACCCTGAGAGACGTACACCTCTGTGTATATACCCTGAGAGACGTACACCTCTGTGTATATACCCTGAGAGACGTACACCTCTGTGTATATACCCTGAGGACTACACCTCTGTGTATATACCCTGAGAGACGTACACCTCTGTGTATATACCCTGAGAGACGTACACCTCTGTGTATATCCCTGAGAGACGTACACCTCTGTGTATATACCCTGAGAGACATACACCTCTGTGTATATACCCTGAGAGACGTACACCTCTGTGTATATACCCTGAGAGACGTACACCTCTGTGTATATACCCTGAGAGACGTACACCTCTGTGTATATACCCTGAGAGACGTACACCTCTGTGTATATACCCTGAGAGACGTACACCTCTGTGTATATACCCTGAGAGACGTACACCTCTGTGTATATACCCTGAGAGACGTACACCTCTGTTATACCCTGAGAGACGTACACCTCTGTGTATATACCCTGAGAGACGACCCTGTGTATACCGAGAGACGTACCTCTGTGTATATACCCTGAGAGACGTACACCTCTGTGTATATACCCTGAGAGACGTACACCTCTGTGTATATACCCTGAGAGACGTACACCTCTGTGTATATACCCTGAGAGACGTACACCTCTGTGTATATACCCTGAGAGACGTACACCTCTGTGTATATACCCTGAGAGACGTACACCTCTGTGTATACACCCTGAGAGACGTACACCTCTGTGTATACACCCTGAGAGACGTACACCTCTGTGTATATACCCTGAGAGACGTACACCTCTGTGTATATACCCTGAGAGACGTACACCTCTCTGTATATACCCTGAGAGACGTACACCTCTCTGTATATACCCTGAGAGACGTACACCTCTCTGTATATACCCTGAGAGACGTACACCTCTCTCTATATACCCTGAGAGACGTATATCTGTGTATATACACTGACGTACACCTCTCTGTATATACCCTGAGAGACGTACACCTCTCTGTATATACCCTGAGAGACGTACACCTCTGTGTATATACACTGAGAGACGTACACCTCTGTGTATATACACTGACGTACACCTCTCTTATATACCCTGAGAGACGTACACCTCTCTATATATACCCTGAGAGACGTACACCTCTCTATATATACCCTGAGAGACGTACACCTCTCTGTATATATACATTGACGTACACCTCTCTGTATGTACCCTGAGAGACGTACAACTCTCTGTATATACCCTGAGAGACGTACACCACTCTGTATATACCCTGAGACGTACACCTCTGTATATACACTGACGTACACTCTCTGTATATACCCTGAGAGACGTACACCACTCTGTATATACCCTGAGACGTACACCTCTGTGTATATACACTGACGTACACCTCTCTGTATATACCCTGAGAGACGTACACCACTCTGTATATACCCTGAGAGACGTACACCTGTGTATATACACTGACGTACACCTCTCTGTATATACCCTGAGAGACGTACACCACTCTGTATATACCCTGAGAGACGTACACCTGTGTATATACACTGACGTACACCTCTCTGTATATACACAGAGACGTACACCTCTCTGTATATACACTGAGAGACGTACACCTCTGTATATACACTGACGTACACCTCTCTGTATATACACTGAGAGACGTACACCTCTCTGTATATACACTGAGAGACGTACACCTCTCTGTATATACACTGAGAGACGTACACCTCTCTGTATATACACTGAGAGACGTACACCTCTCTGTATATACACTGAGAGACGTACACCTCTCTGTATATACACTGAGAGACGTACACCTCTCTGTATATACACTGAGAGACGTACACCTCTCTGTATATACACTGAGAGACGTACACCTCTCTGTATATACACTGAGAGACGTACACCTCTCTGTATATACACTGAGAGACGTACACCTCTCTGTGTATATACGCTGAGAAACATACACCTCTCTTTATATATTTTCTGTTATGTTTGTTCTAGAGTTATACTCGACTTGTAGTGTATGTGACACCTGTGTAACACTTGGGAATATTTACTGAGGAAACGTTTCGCCAGCCAGTGGTTTCTTCAGTCCAGTACAAAGATGGACTGAACACACCGACTCCAGACTGAGGGACTGATTACCTCATTCTCCTCATTTTTCACCGTTTTTCTCTGTTTTGGACTGAAGAAGCCACTGACTGACGAAACGTTTCCTCAAAATTCCCAAATAAGAACATAAGAAAGAAGGAACACTGCAGCAGGCCTACTGGCCCATGCGAGGCAGGTCCAAGTCTCCCACCGGCTTAAGCCAATGCCCCGACCCAGCCAGGTCAGGTTATATTCACTTAAGGAAGGAGCACGGCATCTGACCTAGTAGCACAAACTAGTCAGGGCCAACTCGCACCCACCCGCACCCACTCATATATTTATCTAGCCTATTTTTAAAACTACACAACGTTTTAGCCTCTATAACTGTACTCGGGAGTTTGTTCCACTCATCGACAACTATTACCAAACCAGTGCTTTCCTATATCCTTCCTGAATCTGAATTTATCCAACTTAAAGCCATTGCTGCGAGTCCTGTCAATACTAGATATTTTTAGCACGCTATTTACATCACCTTTATTTATTCCTGTTTTCCATTTATACACCTCAATCATATCCCCCCTAATTCTACGCCTTTCTAGAGAGTGCAGATTCAGGGCCTCAGTCTATCCTCATAGGGAAGATTTCTGATACATGGGATCAACTTTGTCATCCTCCTTTGTACGTTTTCCAGAGCATTTATATCTATTCTGTAATACGGTGACCAGAACTGTGCAGCATAATCTAAATGAGGCCTAACCAAAGATATATAGAGTTGAAGAACAACCTGAGGACTTCTATTATTTATACTTCTTGATATGAAGCCAAGGATTCTGTTAACTTTATTGCGAACACTTATGCACTGCTGTCTTGGCTTCAGATTACTACTAACCAGAACTCCTAAATCCTTCTCGCAATCACAAGTAATAAGATCTACATTATTCAGCTTATATGTGGCATGGTTATTGTCCTGCCCAACATTTAGAACTTTGCATTTGTTTACATTAAACTGCATCTGCCACTTCTCCGACCACTGCATCAGTCTATTCAAATCTTCCTGGAGTGCTCTAATGTCCTCATTTGAATGAATTGGACGGCCTATTTTGGTGTCATCAGCAAATTTACTTATGTTACTATTTATTCCCTCATCTATGTTGTTTATGTAAATTGTAAACAACAGGGGGCGCAAAACTGACCCCTGTGGAACACCGCTTGAGACGCGCCCCCATTCTGATTTCTCTCCATTTATGCAAACTCTCTGCCGCCTATTTGTCAACCATGCCTCTACCCAGTAAAAAATTTCTCCTATTCCGTGTGCCTTAAGTTTCCCCAGTAGCCTCTGATGTGGAACTTTATCGAAAGCCTTACTGTAGTCCATATACACAATATCATATTAATTACCATAATCTACCTCCTCAAACACCTTAGTGAAAAAAGTTAGTAAATTCGTAAGACAGGAACGCCCCTTAGTAAAACCGCGTTGAGATTCATTAATCAATTTATGCTTTTCAAGATGGCTACGAATTGCCTCGGCAATTATTGATTCCATAAATTTACAAACTATGGAGGTAAGGCTTATTGGTCTATAGTTCGAAGCTAAGGACCTGTCACCTGCCTTGTAAATAGGTATTACATTTGCCCTTTTCTACTTGTCTGGCACTATGCCAGTTTGTAGTGATATATTGAAAAGATTTGCCAAAGGTTTGTCAGAAGAGAAGTTTGGTTTGTATTAGTAAATGAGAAGACGAAGGGAGAGGAGATATTGGTTATTAAACCTTAACCACGAGAAGAGAACAAGAAAGAAAAGTCTTGACAAAGAGGAACTGAACGTATACTAGGAGAAGCAAGACTGAAGAAGAGAGAAGACACAGGAGGACAGTAGCAACTCTACGTCACTTGCAAATACAGAAAATACTAGTTTAAAACACAAGTGTTAAGATCCTCTTTCTCCTTTGTAATCCCAGAAGTCAAGATTACAAGCCTCCGGATTATACAAAGTAAGTGAGAGAGAGAGAGAGAGAGAGAGAGAGAGAGAGAGAGAGAGAGGAGAGGAGAGGAAGAGAGAGAGAGAGAGAGGAGAGGAGGGAGGAGAGCGAGAGAGCAGAGAGGAAGGAGCGAGAGCGAGGAGCGAGAGAGCGAGCGAGAGAGCGAGCGAGAGAGCGAGCGAGAGAGCGAGCGAGAGAGCGAGAGAGCGAGAGAGCGAGCGAAATTTTTGTTTTGTCGCTGAATCGGCTAGTTTACTGTGAACCTCATACCTATCCTGTGGAGGGTAATGCAGGAGCATATAGATACACAGTAGGCCTAGGAACTAGACCCCAAAAGGGTTTACAGGAGTACATCTGCCTTTATATCTACAGTTGACTTGAGAGAAAATTTAGGAAATTTCCGTAATATGTCAGGTATCTTATTTTTATTAATAAGATATCTTGACATATCACACATGTTATTATACTCTCTCCATATTCCTCAATAAGTGGACAATTAAGCACAGTGTTCAGGATAGTGACCATAGAGCTGACCACTTACTTTGCATTTGGTTTGATCATCATCTGTGTGTCTCCCAAACTGCCAGACGTACTTGTAACCAAGCCTAAGCCTGGCCACTACAACATCAGTCAGTGTTCACATCGCAAGTTGCTCCATAAACGTATTTATCTACGTTCATGTTATCATAGTGGGTTGAAGGTCTATTCAGGCTTCTAACTGCATTCCTAAAACACTCAGTTTCATTATATACTTCTCTCCTAATATTATACCTAATGCTAGACACAGATATACCCAAGTTATATTCCACAATTTCCTTCTTGGCTGACTCATCAGGAAAAAGGACCAGAAAGCAATGTCTCTACCCCAGCATCACAACCTATATTCCCCCAGCATCACAACCTATATTCCCCCAGCATCACAACCTATATTCCCCCAGCATCACAACCTATATTCCCCCAGCATCACAACCTATATTCCCCCAGCATCACAACCTATATTCCCCCAGCATCACAACCTATATTCCCCCAGACGTCTACGCTTCTGCAACAGCCCTTGTTGACCAAGTCTCACCCAGCCCTTCCCTCCTTCCTGCCCTCACGCTAAAGTAACTTCAAGTAACCATCAAACCAACTTAAGCCCAACAGAAATTACACTAATCCTCCTACTGTAGAAAAAAGGCAAATGAACTAAAGAGTATAATAAAGGAGATTAACATAATAGTACTTACTGAAACTAAAGCAATGGTAATAGTCAATTTACGAAGTAATAAAATATATATCAGTGAGATCTTAGACTATGGCTCGTGTGCTGTAGCAAGCCATGCTACCTTAAAGTTAGACGAGGTCCAGCATGCATGTCTACAATGACGGTCAAATAAGAACTACACTCTCCTGGGTTGAGAGTACACTGTACATAGACACCATAACACAATAACACTATACAACATGTCAACAAATGAGAGCTTAGAAGAAAAATGACAACAACATGACAGAGTTCATCACATAAATATATATACATACATAAGTACACACACACACACACACACACACACACGACGGACGGGATAGACTCAGAAGTGTCTCTGTTCGCAGATGATGTGAAATTAATGATGAGAATCACATCGGAAGAGGACCAGGCAGGACTGCAAACAGACCTGGACAAGCTTGACATCTGGTCTAGCAACTGGCTTCTCGAATTCAATCCCGCCAAATACAAAGTCATGAAGATCGGGGAAGGGCAAAGAAGACCGCTGACAGAGTACAGGCTAGGCGGACAAAGGCTACAAACCTCGGCAAAGGAGAAAGACCTTGGGGTGAGTATAACGCCAAGCACGTCTCCGGAGGCACACATCAACCAGATAACTGCGGCAGCATATGGGCGACTGGCAAACCTAAGATTAGCGTTCCGTTACCTTAACAAGGAATCGTTCAAGACACTGTACACCGTGTACGTCAGGCCCATACTAGAATATGCAGCACCAGTCTGGAACCCACATCTGGTCAAGCACGTAAAGAAACTAGAGAAAGTGCAAAGGTTTGCGACAAGGTTAGTTCCACAACTCAGGGGTCTGTCCTATGAAGAAAGGTTGAGGGAAATAGGACTAACAACACTGGAGGAAAGAAGGGTCAGAGGAGACATGATAACGACATACAAAATACTGCGGGGAATTGACAAGGTAGACAGTGACAGGATGTTCCAGAGAGGGAACACAGAAACAAGGGGACACAACTGGAAGCTGAAGACTCAGATGAGTCAAAGGGATGTTAGGAAGCATTTCTTCAGCCACAGAGTAGTCAGGAAGTGGAATAGTCTAGAGAAAGATATAGTGGAGGCAGGAACCATACATAGTTTTAAGACAAGGTATGGTAAAGCTCATGGGGCAGGAAGAGCAGAGACCCAGTAGCGGACAGCGAAGAGGCGGGGCCAGGAGCTGAGTCTCGACCCCTGCAACCACAATTAGGTGAGTACACACAGAACAAAAATTTCGAAAGAATAAAGGAACTGAAAATTCCCAATTGGGCGGCGTCGGTTATAATAAAAGCAAGCACATACAATAATTACGGGCGGTGGGTGGTCGGCGGGTGGGTGGTTGGGCGGCGGCCACCCATGAGGGATGTCGTGCGCTAAGCAAAAATATAAAGAATCTGCCAGACTATTTTTCTCCAGATTTACGACCTTATTATACTATATTATGAGGCGGTGTTTAGGTTGTGCAGCCCGGCCTCACCGGGGAGCAGCACCGCCAGCCCAGCCTCACTCGGAACGCCAGCCCAGCCTCACTCGGAACGCCAAGCAGAAGGAGATGCCCTGAAAGAAGAGAAAGTAAGAGAAACTGGAGGATAAAAAGAGACAGAATACACAAAAGGATAATAGACACAGAACACAAAATATTTTTCCACGGTCAAACTATCAGATGACACTAAGTCCATCTTAATCTTTTTCCGGGTCTCTACTTTATAGTTCGTCCTTGTACCAATTAAGCAGAGGTCTCTTTAAATATGTCTCCCTACTGTATGTGTTAGTTACCAGTTGTCAAAGGAACTTGTCGATAGACACCTCGCCTGTTGTATATGCGTGTGGTGTATGCATCTGCATGTACTGACCTAGTTGTGGTTGCAGGGGTCGAGTCATAGCTCCTGTCCCCGCCTCTTCATTGGTCACTACTGTGTGTGTGACAGAGAGAGAGAGAGAGCGAGAGCTAGAGAGAGCGAGAGCTAGAGAGAGCGAGAGCTAGAGAGAGCGAGAGCTAGAGCGAGAGAGCAAGAGCCTCTATCACCGCTCAGTAACAAACATTCAGACTCCTACTCACATTATTTTCAACGATGTAAACAAGCCTATACGATTACAAATTACACATTACAAATTACAAATTACGCACATTTTTTTCCTAAACAAATAATAATATAACTGCATCTCTAAAACGACGGAGTTAGACTCCATTATCAATATTTCAAACGATATACCGTATGTAAAATGCAGTGGACAGTCATTAAGGGATCTCATTAAGGGATATCATAATGGGCAATCAGAACAGACAATCAGCTGCTGAAATCGGTACATTAGTCACTCCATAAAATATCAGTTTCAGCAAATATGACACAGCGATACTAATGAAGATTGGTAAAGACGAGTAAATTTTAATTACTTTCGATAATTCGTAATAAAAAGGTAATTAAAATAATTTATAATCACAAGCTGCTGGGTTTTTTTTATATATGGGTGAGAATCTGAGTCACGGCGAGGAAAATATTGTACGTATGACAGCAGTGAGGAGCGAGAGGAGCCACGATCACGAGGTAATAAGTACTACAACCGCTGGGGGGAAAGGAAGGAGGGAATAATGAAGAGAGTTGTATCGCTTTTCGGTTAACAACCGAAGGGAAGCCGGATTCAATCCCGAGGAAGGCGAGACGTAAGGGCTGGTCTCAACATGTTTCTCTTGCTACCCATGACACTGATGTGGGTGGCAGCCTGCGGAGGTTCTAAGTGGCGATAAGCCACTCTGCTTGGCTCTCCTGGCTTATTAACTCAGTGGAGTTACTCTGAATAAATGTTCTGTTCCTTAAGTACAAGACAGAATAACACGAACTAACCTCTGCTCCTCTCTCTCTATAATATATATATATATATATATATATATATATATATATATATATATATATATATATATATGCAAAAAGATCACAGTAAACAGGTGATATCAAAATATGCAAGAAAACGACTATGAAAAATAGAAGAATTCCAAGCGCTTTCGTGACTACTCACATTATCAAGGAACTATATGATAATGTGAGTAGTAACGAAAGTGCTTGGAATTCTTCTATTTTTCATAGTGGTTTTCTTGCGCATATATATATATATATATATATATATATATATATATATATATATATATATATAAACCCAGTAGCGATCAGAGGAAAGGCGGGTTAGGAGCTGAGACTCGACCCCTGTAACCACAAGTGAGTACAATTAAGAGAGTACACACTAGGGCACTTTACAATAAATTCTCATAAAGTAAAAGAACAAGTCAACAACAAATTACCCGCTTCAACCTCGGATAATGTCAACACTGTACTTAACTCCCACACCACCCCCATTATTTTCTCCCCTACCCCATTATTTTCTCCCCCACCCCCTTATTGTCCTCCCACTCCACTCACCACCCTATTATTCTCCCCCACCAACCCCATTATTTTCCCACCACCCCCATTATTCTCCACCACCACCCATAACTCCACCCCATTATTCTCCCTCACAACCTCCATCTCTCCCCTCCCCACCACTCTACTTAACCCACAAACTTCAATCATAATGCACTAAGATAACAATCAACGCACCCTGACACTCCACTCTTCCTACGGAACACATTAAAAACAAAACAACAAAAAAATATAAATTGGCACCTGATCGAGACAAATATTTTTGGCTAACAATAACAAAAACTGGCACCTCAAGAGGGCATCATTAAGGCCTACTTTGCGTCGTTGTAGCAGGCGGGAATCGACCGTAAGGGCGGCGGGTGATGCAGCGTTGGAGGACTCTTCTGCAGAGGCCGTGGCAAGAGTGTGTCATACAGTGTTGTGCAAGTCTGGGGATTATCGTCGGTATTTCTATATTTAAGTGAAGGGACTAGCGGCCATCTGAACGGTGCCTTGATGCGTTTTTTTAACCCCCGGAGAGGCCAGACTGGTGGCGGTTCCTGGTGGTAGTAAACACAGTGCTTACCTCCTTCCTAACCTGGGATGATACCTCTAACCTCTCCCCTCCCTCCATCATGCTACTGCTGCTACCCCTCCATCCCGCTACTACTAGTTCCTGCTACCCCTCCCTCCTGCTGTTGCTGCTACCTCTCTATATTGCTGCTGCTATTGCCGTTACCCCTTTACTGATATCCCTTCCTTCTACTGTTGTTCCTGTTACCATTCCTCTCCTATTGTTGCTGCTGCTACGTCTTCCTATTGCCGTTACTCCTCCATTCTGATATCCCTACCTGCTACTGCTGTTCCTGCTAACCTCTGCTATTGTTGTTGCTGCTATTACTACTGCCGCTATCTCTCCTTTTCCTCCTACTACTGCCGTTACCCCTTCATGCTGATAACCCCTCCTGCTACTGTTACTGGTATCCCCTCGCGTTCATGCTACCCCCTCCTGCTGATAAGAACATAAGAGGAGCACTGCAGCAGGCCTACTGGCCCATACTAGGCAAATTCTTCGCAAACCCACTAATAAAAATACCTGTCTAACCCAAAATGTTAACCCTACTTCTGTTGTGCAAGTCCCACTCAAATCCAACCCCTCTCACTTATGTATTTATTTAACCAATTTGGAAAAGGACACTTGTGTGCAGTTCAGGACATTTATTAAAGGAAACGTTTCGCCACTCGTGGCAAAACGTTTCCACAGTCTGTCGGTATCACCATACCATTGACACCATGCTGACAAAAACTTTTCACCATCTTAGCCTTTCACGTACGTGTGTGTATGTGTGTGTGTTGCAGGGGTCAAGTCTCAGCTCCTGGCCCCACTTCTCTGCTGGCCGCTACTGGTTTCACTCTCGTAGCAGGGGTAAGCCTTATCATACCCAGTCGTAAAGCTATGTGTGGATTCTGCCTGTCTACGTCGTTCCACTTCCTGACCACTCCAAGACTAAAGAAGTATTTCCTACCATCCCTATGACTCATCTGTGCTTTTGACTTCCAGCTGTGCCCTTGTGTACCCGAGCCCCGCCTCTCAAACATATCTTCCCTGTCCCTGTCTATTCCTCTCAGTATTTTGTACGTCGTAATCATGTCATCTCTGGTTCTGTCCTCTAGTGACGTCAGGTTTAGCTCCTCTAGCCTCTCCTCACAGCTCATACCCCTCAGTTCTGGGACTAGTCTCGTTGCAAACCTTTGCATTTCTTCCATCATCTTTACGTGTTTTATAAGATGTGGGTTCCATGCTGGTGCTGTATACTCAAAGATGGTCCTGACATATGCCTCATTGTGTGTGGTGATAATGGTAGTTGTGGTGGCAGTAGTGGTGGTAGCAGTGGTGGTGGCAGTTGTGGTGGCAGTAGTGGTGGTAGCAGTTGTGGTGGCAGTGGTGGCAATGGTGGTGGTGGAGAAAACTCTCCAGTAAAGGGGGTATCTATCAGCCCCACCCCCCATCAGCCCTCTGAGGGACTTAGTCCTCCCAGAAGGGGCTAGTGGACTCTTCCTTCCTCGCAAACAGCTTTATTAAAACCTCACGTATGTAGCATAGCGTCACGAGGCCGCCTTCCTCTCCTTGCTAGAGTTCCTGATCAATTAAACAACGAGGTTAAACGAGAGTAATTACTCTTTTCTCCATAGCAGGGAAATTAAGAGAAAACCTGAACCCCACTTGATCTACAAGTTGGGACTATTAGGAATTCTAGTCTATAGCTAGATAACAAGAAACCTACCCTCTTGTATTGAATACTGTCGCAATGTATAGTAAGGAAGAGATATAAAGCTGAACTCGGCAGTTCTTTTGTGCGAGGGTGAACTGGTGAGCTCTGGGCAGGGCGACAAGCGAGGTTGAATTCAGATATCAGAGCGTGAACACATGTCACAAATCTCCCGCTGAGAACAAAGAAAATAATGACTTTTTGCTGTAAACTCCGAAATACTGTCAATCTCCACTAGGAAAACTAACGTTAAAAAGAAACACGAGTGTATCATCGGCGGTATAATCCTGATAAGCGTAAAGTTTGTGTCGTGGTATATACATTCAGTTGTTATGAACAAAGGGACAAGATATCCTATCGCGTAAAACTGACCGAAGTGACTCCCTATCGACGAGTGAGGACATAACTACGCCTCTGTAGCAGCCTACTCAAGACATCAACACAGGGGCCATACTGCCCATACCACAAACTAGGGGAAATTGGGTCAGTTACAATACCCAGGTAAGTCCAGGCATACCCACACCTAATTACGTTAGCTGCAGCTAATAGATAGGGATGAGATTTGACTGGAATTACCAATAGATCCCGTGACATGTGGGTGATTCACCCAAACCCAAGTATCACTACGCATTATAGATGAAGTGCTGGATATACGCTCCTTTGAGGCAAATTATATGAATAACAAAATTGTTAATGAACAGTCACTGTGGAATCTGGAACGGCACCCTGAAAGGATTTCCAGGGGGAGGCTGCTGGACATGGTGCTCTTAACAGACAAGTACCGATTCCTATGTTTATTTCATGCAAGAAAGTACTTATCTAACCAGTTCTCCACAGTGGTGGTGGTAGTGGTGGCGGCAGTGGCAGTACTTGTAGTAGTAGTGGTGGTGGTATTAGTGATGGTGGTTGTCTACCTACCTACCCGGTGGTGATGGTGGTAGTAATGGTGATGTTGGTGGTAGTAATGGTGGTGGTGGTGTTAGTGGTGGGGAGAGGGGTAGTATTTCAATGGGGTGTTAGCATCTCAAAAAAAATATATATATGGACAATGTTAAAAAGCTTAGACCAGACAAATGTCCTCGTTGACTGACAAAAAAATGGAGACCTGATTGAAACATACAGGGTCATAATTTTTCAACACAAGCCGTTCTCACCAAAAAAATGAAACACTTTCACCATCATTCAGTCAACAGCTGCTTTAAAAGAGGTGAGCATACATAAATGATTTGATTAAGACGAATTGTTAACAGCCTCACCAGGAACAAGAGGACATAACTGTTGACGAGAAACACAACCTTGTTGGAACACTTAGAGTATTTGTTTTACAAAGCCTTATAACACAAGACTGCAAGACAAACCTTAGTGCTACAGCCACTGGAAACTCGAGCTGCAACACTGGTAGCAACACCGGTCACAACACTAGTAGCAACACCGGTTACAACACTAGTAGCAACACCGGTTACAACACTACCAACAGAACACTACGCACATGTGTATAAAACTTGGGTTCCAAGTGTTTTAGTTTTGCATCAGCACGGAATATGGTAAGGAGTGTGTGTAATAATTTCAGTGGAGCCAAATACTGTAGCTACATTGGCGGGGCCAAGTGATAGGGGGCTGGGGGCTTCAGTCCAAAAAATTCCCTCAGCTCCTCCAAAAGCCCCCCAAAACAGTAACAATAACGATACTTTACGTCTCCTAGCCCTCTTTCTAACATGACATGTCTTAAAGAGGGAGCTGGACAGAGACTCAAAACAGTTCCTGGTCAGCCGGGTTGTGGCGGACATACGCTGGATTGCGGGCGACGAGCATTAACAGCTTGATCGATCAGCCCAGCAACCAGGAGGTCTGGTCTGGGACCAGGCCACGGTGGGTGGTGACCCCCCTGAAACGACTCCAGGTAGACTGCAGGTAAACCCCTAAACTCCCCCAGTAAAGAAATTCTGTCGTCGCCCCTGGTCACATAATGAACACAGAGTCGTGGTGATAGTTGTAGTGGTGGTGGTGCTAGTGGTGGTGGTGGTGATGGTGGTGATGGTGGTGGTGGATGGTAGTTGCCTGGAAAGGTACAAGAGGCTCAAATTATGGAAAGTAGGGGACACCCTTCACGGTTCCAATCTTATCCCGCACTTGAGAGAAGCCGGTAACCGACTCCGATGTAACAGCACCCGCGTCTCCAGCAACCAGGTCACCCACCCACCCACACCCACCCGCCCACCCACACCCACCCTCATTAACATTCACATATTAATATGACCACAGTCTATATCATTACTCACTGAAAAAAAAAATACCTTTTGAATTTCGATAAAAATGTTAATCCGGCCATTATGTAATTAAGGGAGGCATGCATCAAAGGGCCGCTAGTGTATTTGCAAGCTAATTGTTAATTAAAATGGGAATTAAACCTGCCTGCATTTAATCAGAAGGCAGGGGAAAAAAACGTACGAAATTGTCTAATTTTCTGAAAAGTTTAATTTAGGAAAAAAAATATCGTCCATCATATTTTTGGAACAAGATACGAGGCGTAATAATATCGCTCTTTTTTTGGGTGGGGGGAATAATTTCATTTAGTTTGGGCTGTCACGCTCACTAAATAATTTGTCCGCCACATCACTTCCATTAGCATTAGATGAATTTGAATTTGATTTTGACGTAATTGCTAGTAATGAACTTACAGCTTATTTAGGAACGGAAAGTTTGGGATAATATATATACACGTGTATGTGTATGTGTGTATATGTGTGTGTTTGTGTGTGTATGTGTGTGTGTGTGTATATGTACTCACCTAATTGTACTCACCTAATTGTGGTTGCAGGGGTCGAGACTCAGCTCCTGGCCCCGCCTCTGCACTGTCCGCTACTGGGTCTCTGCTCTCCCTGCTCCGTGAACTTTATCATACCTTGTCTTAAAACTATGTATGGTTCCCGCCTCCACTATATCGTTCGCTAAACTATTCCACTTCCTAACTACTCTATGGCTGAAGAATTGCTTCCTAACATCCCTCTGACTCATCTGAGTCTTCAGCTTCCAGTTGTGTCCCCTTGTTTCTGTGTTTCCTCTCTGGAACATCCTGTCACTATCTACCTTGTCGATTCCCCGCAGTATTTTGTATGTCGTTATCATGTCTCCTCTAACCCTTCTGTCCTCCAGTGTTGTTAGTCCTATTTCCCTCAACCTTTCTTCATAAGGCAGTCAGTCCCCTGAGTTGTGGAACTAGCCTTGTCGCAAACCTTTGCACTTTCTCTAATTTCTTGACGTGCTTGACCAGGTGTGGGTTCCAGACTGGTGCTGCATACTCTAGTATGGGCCTGACGTATACGGTATACAGTGTCTTGAACGATTCCTTGTTAAGGTAACGGAACGCTAATCTTAGGTTTGCCAGTCGCCCATATGCTGCCGCGGTTATCTGGTTGATGTGTGCTTCCGGAGATGTGCTTGGTGTTATACTCACCCCAAGGTCTTTCTCCTTTGATGAGGTTTGTAGCCTTTGTCCACCTAGCCTGTACTCTGTCAGCGGTCTTCTTTGCCCTTCTCCGATCTTCATGACTTTGCATTTGGTGGGGTTAAATTCGAGAAGCCAGTTGCTAGACCAGATGTCAAGCTTGTCCAGGTCACTTTGAAGTCCTGCTTGGTCTTCTTCCGATGTGATTCTCCTCATTAATTTCACATCATCTGCGAAAAGAGACACTTCTGAGTCTATCCCATCCGTCATGTCATTCACATATAGCAAGAATAGCACTGGTCCTAGGACTGACCCCTGCGGTACACCGCTCGTCACAGGCGCCCACTGTGATACCTCATCACGCACCATGACCCGTTGTTGCCTCCTGTGAGGTATTCCCTGATCCATTCCAGTGCCCTTCCTGTTATACACGCTTGGTCTTCCATCTTCTTTACTAATCTCATGTGAGGAACTGTGTCAAAGGCCTTCCTGCAGTCCAAGAAAATGCAGTCAACCCACCCTTCTCTCTCTTGCCTTACCTCTGTTACTTTATCATAGAACTCCAGGAGGTTTGTTACACAGGATTTGCCTTCCCTGAAACCGTGCTGTCTGGCGTTGATTAACCTGTTCTGCTCCAGATGCTCCACCATTCTTTTTCTGATGATTTTCTCCAAGACTTTGCACACTATACACGTAAGTGACACCGGTCTGTAGTTTAGTGCCTCTTTTCTGTCTCCTTTTTTAAAGATGGGGACTACGTTGGCCTTTTTCCATATCTCAGGTAGCTGCCCAGTTTCAAGGGATGTGTTGAAAATTTTGGTAAGTGGCACACTCAGAACCTCAGCTCCTTCCCGAAGGACCCATGGTGAGATATTGTCCGGACCCACTGCCTTTGAGGTATCAAGGTCACTGAGTAACTGCTTCACCTCCTTCTCAGATGTGTGTATTCCCTCCAGCACTCGATACATCCCTTGTTGGTGATGCACCCCGTCCTGTCTACCCAACTGCCTCCCTTCCTCCACTGTGAATACTTCCCTAAACCTCGAGTTGAGCTCCTCACATACCTCTTGATCATTACTTGTGAGTTCTCCATCTTCCCTCCTCAGCCTTATCACCTGATCCTTTACTGTTGTCTTCCTTCTGATGTGGCTGTACATCAGTTTCGGGTCAGACTTGACTTTCGATGCTATGTCGTTTTCGTACTGTTTCTGGGCCTCCCTCCGTACCTGTGCATACTCGTTTCTAGCTCTTCGACTAATCTCCTTGTTTGCTTGGGTTCTTTGCCTTCTGTACCTTTTCCATTCTCTGGCACTCTGAGTCTTTGCCTCCCTGCATCTTTGGGTAAACCAGGGGCTCTTTCTTGTCTTCCCATTTATCCTTTTTCCTTTGGGTATAAACCGTTCCTCTGCCTCCTTGCACTTTGTCGCTACGTATTCCATCATTTCATTTACTGACTGTCCTTCCATTTCCCTTTCCCACATAATCTCCTGCAGGAAATTCCTCATACCTGTGTAGTCCCCTCTTTTATAGTCTGGTATGTCTCTTTCAGCACCGTTTTCCCTCTCCACCTGTAGCTCTACTATGTACTCAAAGCTCAGCACCATATGGTCACTGGCTCCCAGGGGGCTCTCGTGTGTTATGTCCTCGATATCTGAGCTATTCAGGGTGAATACAAGGTCCAGCCTTGCTGGTTCGTCCTCTCCTCTATCTCTGGTCGTGTCCCTGACATGTTGGTGCATCAGGTTTTCCAGTACCACGTCCATCATCTTGGCTCTCCAAGTTTCTGGACCCCCACGTGGTTCTTGGTTCTCCCAGTCGATCTCTTTGTGGTTGAAATCGCCCATGACCAGTAACTTCGCTCTGCTCATGTACGCTTTTCTTGCCACCTCCGCCAAGGTGTCCACCATTGCTCTGTTGTTCTCGTCATATTCCTCTCCTGGCCTCCTGCAGTTTTGTGGTGGGTTGTACATCACTGCAATGACTATCTTGTGCTCCCCAGACTGGATGGTACCTACTATAAAGTCCCTTTCTCTACACACCTCCATTCCTGCCATTTCCTCAAATCTCCAATGATTCCTTACGAGCAGTGCGACCCCTCCTCCCCCCCTGCTCCTTCTATCTTTCCTCAGGATCTGATATCCTTGTGGGAAGATTGCGTCTGATATTGCCTCATTTAGTTTCTGTGACTGCTATGATGTCTGGGGACATTTCTCCTATTCTTTCATTCCACTCTTCATACTTATTCGTGATTCCATCTGCATTTGTGTACCAAACCTTCAGCCTCGTTTCCAATACTGTGGCCCTAGGGGGATCTTGGCTGGATGGGGGTGTTTGCAGGGTTCCCATGGAGGGTTGTTGCATGGGTGGGGGGGGTTGTATGGTTGGGGTGTGGTCTGATTGGGTGGGGTTTGTGATGGGGTGGGGTAGTGGTGATGATGGGTTTAGGGTTGCTGGGGTGGGGACAGGGGACATGATGTGTGTGTGCGATGTTAAACTATATGGTTGCCGTTGGGTTGCTGTGGTTTGAGGCCCTCCGTGAGTGCTTCCGGTGGGTGTGGTTGTCCTTCTGCTTGGGCCTGGTGCCCCCTGTACCTCGCTGTCTCCATCTCTCTCTCCTCCCTTCGCTTTCTTATCCTCTCCTTTTGGGCCTCCCTTTCTTCCTGTGTTCTGTCCCGATCTAGGTATACATCGTGGTACTCCTGGCTCGCCCTCAGCCGTGCTTTCTCTTGTAGGATCATGGTACGGGCTGATTCTGCATTGAAGATTACTTTGAGGGGTCGGTGTACCACCCGATTCTCCGAAAATTTGTCACCTGGGACGTGTCTCCCCCTGTGTATATGTGTATGTGTGTGTGTATGTGTGTAGTTTCAAAATCTTAGGTCATTTATTGGAGTGAATAATAAAAGTTTTAATAAATAAATTACAAAAACAAGAGCCAAAAAGAAAAAGAGCCAAAAAGAGCAGAAAAGAGCAAAAAAAAGCCAAAAAGAGCAGAAAAGGCAAGAAAGAGAAGAAAGTAAAAAGAGCCCCCGAAAAAAGAGCAGCAAGATAAAAGAGAATAAAGGGGCAAAAAAATAGCAAAAACGTCAACAGCAGAAACGTCAAACAGAACAACACAAACAGGAAACAGCAATTCTCGCTAGCTCGTACAGCAACAGTAACAGCAGCAGTAACAAGAACAGTAACAGCAGCAGTAACAAGAACAGCTGCAGCGGCAACAACAGATGAAAGAATAACCAACAAAATCAACAAGAACAGCAGCCAGCAACAGTAGCAGCAGCAAAAACAATTCAACAGCAGGAGAAACAGCGATAGTAGGGAAAACAACAACAGCAAAAACATCAGCAACAGCAAAAACAATAGCGGTAACAGCAGCAGAAAATACAAAAGCAGACACAGCAATTTCAACAGTAGCAGCGACAACAGTAGCAGGAACAGCAGAACAGCAACAGCAGTAGAAATCAAAACAGCAATAAGAGAAACGAACAGCAACAAAAACAGCTACAGAAGCAACGGCAGCAGTAATAGGAACAGCAATACCAGTAGCAACGGCAACTATAGTAGCAGCAACGTTAACGGCAAAAACAGTAGCAACACAACAGCAACGTCAGCAGCAAAAACAGTAGCAATACTAGCAGCAACACCAGTAGTAGCAGCAGCAACAGTAGAAACATCAACAGTAGCAGCAACACTTTCTCAACACAAGTCCCCTTCTTAAAGAGGTCATTTACAAGCAGTAATTCTACTAGTGCATCAATTAGGTTCAGCGGTGATAAGTCTTAAGGCCGGCTCTTATCAATTAAGTTTTTTAATAAGGTTGTAACAGCCCAATTATCCCTAACAACCAGGTGAGGTGATAATTGTTAGCCTTCACTGCTGGTGTGAGTGGAGAGGC